>JAPFBL010000718.1:0-120340 GCA_026182355.1 Hermatobates lingyangjiaoensis
AAAAAAGGGAAAGGAAGGGAAAAGGGGGAAGGAGGGGAAAAAAGACAGGGATATGGTAATGAGCGAGGGAAGATAGAGAGAGTGAGAGGTAGGAGATAGAGTAATGACGGAGTAATGAAGAGAGAGAGAGAGAGAGAGAGAGAGAAGAAATGATATTTTCAGGAACTGTAGGAATATGAACATACACCAAAAATCCAATGGACCTTCTATCCTAATCTACATACTTAAAAAACATTGTGACCGATCTTGTTTGTTTGACATCTTGTGAACGTGCATTGTCCGAATAAATAACAAAATATACGTAAATTTTGTTGGATTCGAACCCACAACCTTTCCATTTGAATTCGAGTGCGCTACTCTCTGTGCTATGGGGGCTTTCTTATAATATATTTCCAAAAACCTGATATAAATAACGTAACGTTTGTATAAGTCTACTAAAGATGAAGCCTTGGATGTTCAACTCAAAATTGAAACTTGGAATACCTGTTAATTTCAGTTTATACTGGATCATTCAAATAAATATTAAAGAAAACTGTGAGTAATATATGACTTTACAAATATCCGCATTAAAAAGAAAGAAGAATGAAATATTAATTCTCTCAACGTAAGTCAGGTAAAACTACTGACTCCAGATGTAAAATCTATTTCTGTTTTAGAATAAACGTCACCAGTTTTTTTCTAGGAACGAACGTAGTCCCATTTTTGGACTTATTGTAGTTAAAATGATGTTTTTTTTTTTATTGTACGTATTCACTGATAATTCTTGAAGCTACTCTCCGCGCCAAAAGGACTTTTTGCACTTCATTTCCAAAAACATAAGCATGAATTCAAAAAAGTAGCTCCTGTCATGTTTATGAGAATGCTTATTCCCGCGCTTATATAATGAAACAAAACTAATAACTGAGGAGCTTTACGATAAAGTTAATATTTGTAAAATTATCGCATCACGGTTTTAAGGGGAAATAGTTTTAATTCCATGATTGAAATTTCTTTTTTTTTCTAAAGAGGGCAACATTTCTTTTTCAAGGATTCAATTTCCAATTTGGTTTGCATTTTCCATGAATTTTTTCTTTTGTTATTTTGAAACAACAAACACAAATTCAGAGTGTAAGCCACTCCAGATTTTTTTTTCTTTTGTTATTTTGAAACAACAAACACAAATTCAGAGTGTAAGCCACTCCAGATTTTTTTTTTCTTTTGTTATTTTGAAACAACAAACACAAATTCAGAGTATAAGCCACTCCAGATTTTGTTTCCTTTTGTTATTATGAAACAACAAAAACAAATTCAGAGTGTAAGCCACTCCAGATTTTTTTTTCTTTTGTTATTTTGAAACAACAAACACAAATTCAGAGTGTAAGCCACTCCAGATTTTTTTTTCTTTTGTTATTTTGAAACAACAAACACAAATTCAGACTATAAGCCACTCCAGATTTTTTTTTCCTTTTGTTATTTTGAAACAACAAAAACAAATTCAGAGTGTAAGCCAATCCAGATTTTTTTTTCTTTTGTTATTTTGAAACAACAAACACAAATTCAGAGTGTAAGCCACTCTAGATTTTTTTCTTTTGTTATTTTGAAACAAGAAACACAAATTCAGAGTGTAAGCCACTCCAGATTTTTTTTCTTTTGTTATTTTGAAACAACAAACACAAATTCAGAGTGTAAGCCACTCCAGATTTTTTTTTCTTTTGTTATTTTGAAACAACAAACACAAATTCAGAGTGTAAGCCACTCCAGATTTCTTTCTGATAAAAATGTCTGTCTGACCGTAATAGAAATAAAACTGGAGACATTTAGATACAAAGAAATATATAGATCTTATATAACTTTTTTTATATAAGTCTCAAGGAGAGACTGTACAGAAAGTTTTTAGTTCATTTATGTAAAGCAGTATTTCAACATGGCCAATTATATGTTGCTCTCAGTAGGGTCATTTATAGTTTATCTGCATTTACATGAACATGATTGCATTAAAAACGAAGGCCATGGATGAGCCAACGGGTCACGAGTAGTCTAGAATTAAATACGATCTAACGTTGTGTTTTATTTTCAGAACAATAAAAACATAGAAGAACTTAATTTATCCCACAATAATATTGGATCTCGAGGAATAATAAGTTTGTCAAAAATGGAAAACAATATTACCCTGAAGACACTTCGGCTCTGTGGAAACAAATTTGGCCCTCAGGTTATATATATGTATAGCAATGACTATCTCATCGATTTTAATTTAACATGTCACTTGGCCAACTCCTTTTCCAGTTGAACCCTGTTAGCAGGAGGTTAGGTTCGTAGGATCGAATCTCTCAGTCTTAAGATCGTGAATGCTGATCAAAAGTTTAATTTGAACCTGAAGAACTGACCGAGTCCCGATAAACTATAGTTTTGTAAATATATATATATATATTTCATATTATACAGGGTTGGCCAAAAGTCACCCGACACTAAAATAAAATTTCGAAAACCAATGTTTATTTAATGTTATTTATTAAGGTTTTCGTATGTTTTCACAATTTTATGTTGTTTAAATATAATTAATATTAATTAATTAATGTCGCTCAAGAAAGACGTCAGTTTGAGCAATTTTAAAGAACCTTCATGTTCAAGTTTTATTAAATTCCTCCCTAATAAAATCCTTTTAATAAAATGGGTTTGATTTATTGTCGGGTGACTTTTGGCCAACCCTGTATATATGAAAATTACAAACACTTTTTCTTTTTCTCGGAGTTTGGTCAGGGTAAATATATGGAATCACCTTTTTGCCAACGTTTCGTCTTTATTTCAAGACATCCTCAGGGCTATAAATGAAGGCTTGGTATAAACCAAGGCAAAAATAAATGGCAAAAAGGTGATTCCATATATTTACCCTGACCAAACTCCGAGAAAAAGAAAAAGTGTTTGTGAATATTTTGTGGTCAAGAAAACAGTACCGTATTATATGAAAATTATATATTACATTATATATATTATTTTGATATATATATATTTTTTGTCGAAAATACAATCCGAAACAGACAAATATATAGTTCAATGTACAAAAAGAAACATCGAGAAATTAAAAGCACACACTTACAGTCCCTAAGTTTCGGTTTGAACCGTCTTCAAGAGAGATAAGAGAGGGAAACCAAGACCCAACGTGGGTGCTTTTATTTCTCTATGTTTCTTTTTGTACATTGAATGATATTATATATATATATATATATATATATATATATTATATATATATATATATATATACACTTTAACACATAGAAAAGAACACAGAAAGACACTACAGAACTCACTTCGATATTTCGACATCCGTCGTCATCGGGAAGAAGTGCGAAGTACTCGCGTTGAGAAGCAAACTACTACTGTATGTATATATATATATATATATATATATGAAGCTTTCACATAAACACATGAAATAACAATCAATGATCAAACCACAATATGGAATGGGAAAACAAAGGCTATTTAGTTCCCTTGAGTGAACAGTGTTGAGGTTATTTGTAATGCTATCTTATTAGTCTAGTTGAAGGTTTTGTCCGGTTAACATTGTTGTTCCTTTAAATAATGTAAATTTCATTTTCTTAGTTAAAAAATTCTTACTTCTGTAAGTAATATTGTTTTATGTATCTCTGAAATATTTCTACTTGTAATATTCATAAGTTGTAACAATCCATTTTCATATTGTGTATTATGTTTGATGTTGATATGTGATTTCTTATTATCCTTTGTTTGTAGGCCTATGAAAAAGGTTTTAAATAAAACCGAAACGTTGGCAACGAGAGTTTAATTTTTTATCCTGGAAAATTGACCGAACCCCGATATATTATGAATCTGTTATATATGTATATATATAAAATTAAAGTTTATCCGGACTTGGTCAACTGACCGAGTCCTAATAAACTTTAATTTTGTTTCTATTTCAAAAATAGAAACTTTGGAATCTTATTGTTGTTTAGATGATGTTTTTTTTTTTATTGCACGTATTTACTTTTAATTCTTGGCGCTACTCTCTTCGCCACGAGACTTTTCGCACGTCACTTCCGAAACGTAAGCATGAATTGAAAAAAAAAAAAAAAAGAGCTCCTGTCATGTGTATGAGATATTCTGATCTACCGCGCTTATACAGGGTGGGCCAAAAGTCACTTCGGGTTTTTAATATGCTGTCAATTTGCTAAATATAGTTATTATTAATTTTTTTTCAGATAATATTATATTAGAATCATTAGAAATTAATCATGGAAAAGTACAGCATTCCAGAAAGAACGCAAATTGTCAAATTATTCTATCAAAATCGTGAGTCAATTATTTCAACTCAAAGAGCATATAGATGTCATTACTAAGTGAGAAATGCACCTAGTGACAATGCAATAAGAAGCATAGTTCGTCCGTTTGAGCAACAAGGTGCAGTAGCTGACCTTCCACGAACTGGGAGACCTCGGAATGGAAGAACAGATGAAAACCGTGAAAGAGTAAGGGAAAGTGTTGAAGAGACTGCAACAATATCAACTCCAAGACGCTCAACTGAACTTGGGATATCCCGAAGTTCTTTAAGGAGAATTCTTCATAGCCTCAAACTCTTTCCGTACAAGGTGCAAATGGTCCAAGAACTCAAACCAGCAGATTACGAAGCAAGGCTTCAATATGCAATTAGACTTCAAGAGTTGGCACAAAATGAACCAAATTTTAGCGTTATCTCAAAAGATAAAGTTTTTGCCAACAAGCCGCGAACCTTGCAAGAACTGAAGGACAATATTCGAAATGAAATCATGGATCTAAACCGTAATCCAGAAATTTTCCGAGCAGTCACTGGATCTGCATTGGAAAGGGCCAGAATATAATGTGCCAGAATGAGAATGGTCGACATTTAAAAGGTGTTATTTTTCATAAATAATTTTTATTCTGTTCCTTTGTTAAAGTTGCCGAAATAAATTACCTGACTATTGTTTATATTGTGTTGAAATTTCATAATTATAACTACAACAATAAAAAATATCTTAAAGGTTAAAAGCCCGATGTGACTTTTGGCCCACCCTGTATATTGAAACAAGATACTTAACACAACTTTTTTAACACGCCTTTGTATCAATATTTACCAATACACCTTGCAATTTATTATTATTAATTCCTTCGTCATTGTCTCAGCAATCAACTGCAACATTCGGGAAATAATAGACATCATTATTCCCTAGTGTGGATAAACATCTATTATTTAGCAATCATTTAATTTTGTTTTTTTTTATTTATTTAGGGTGGAAAAGCTCTGAGTCATTTCTTAAGGACAAACACACATTTAATCCATTTGGATGTAAGTGAGACAGATCAAAACGCCACGTCATTGTGCTACATCACTGCCCAACTCAGGTATGTCATGAGAAGAAGTCATCTGTATTCTGGTGTATATTTCTTCCCTTGATGATGACAAAGGGTCGAAATTTAGAAACGAATATTATTCATGATATTCTTCGACACACACACACACATACACATACACACACACACACACAACACATATATATATATATATTATTACTCTTCGGTTGACTCTTTATTTCTTCATTCACGCTCCGTTCTTCGACGTGGGGAGATCTCTCTCACTTCGTCCTCTCTAATAGTCTACTCTCCTGATGACGAACAACAGTTCGAAATATTGAATTCTGTAAGTTTTCTTTGTATTCTCTTTTCTGTGTCGTGCTTTGTGTAATTTAAAGTTATATATATATATATAGTTCAATGTACATAAAGAAACGTCGAGAAATTAAAAACACACACTTACAATCTCTAATTTTCGGTTGAACCGTCTTCAGGAGAGATAAGAAAGGAAAACCAAGCGCACTGGTACAGAGACGGTTGGAGACCAGTGCGCTTGGTTTCCCTTTCTTATCTCTCCTGAAGACGGCTCAACCGAAAATTAGAGATTGTAAGTGTGTGTTTTTAATTTCTCTACGTTTCTTTATGTACATTGAACTGTATTTGTCCGTTTCGGATCGTATTTTCATCAAAAAAGTGTATATATATATATATATATATTTAGCAGATTGAATAATATATCGACCGTTTGATAGAATAGGTGTGTTCTCTAATCGGGATTCAGTCAATTTTCTAGGATCCTAGAAAATTGACCGAATCCCGATTAGAGAGCACAGCTATATATATATATATATATATATATATATATATATATATATATTATATATATATATATATATATATATATATTCGTAAATTTTGGTAGCAGTCCTTCCTTGATACACACATTATTGAAAATGACACCAAATTTAGCTGATACCTGTTTCTTAACAAGTTTCTCAATTTTTCTAAATAACACTCTCGTTATTTCGTCTACACAATAAAGTACATCTCCTATGGTCGACATGTTTCGAATGATCAACATTCATCATCAGGACGTGAATAAGATCTAATGCGAAAACCTGGTTTAATATATATACAGAGAAGGTAGAAGGGGGGGTTTTTTCCATAAAGTTTAAGATAGTTGGGCGTTAATCTGTGGGGTGAGTGGCCTCCCGTCATGCGTCGCTACCTGTAAGGGTTTCTGGCCGCCCTTGATGCGAACTAAATAGCTTCAAAATACGGCTACTATTTTCCACCTGAATATTAAGGAGTGGCTTGAATTTTTGAATTAATAGAGCCTCTAAAATTTTCAGTCTATGGTGGTTACTCTCATTTTTTTTTTTTTATTACAAAAAAATACCAAATACCAAATAAAAATAAAAAAAATAATACCAAAATACCAAATAATACAATAATACCAAATACCAAAATAATAAAAAATAAGAGTAACCACCATAGACTGAAAATTTTAGAGGCTCTATTAATTCAAAAATTCAAGCCACTCCTTAATATTCAGGTGGAAAATAGTAGCCGTATTTTGAAGCTATTTAGTTCGCATCAAGGGCGGCCAGAATATATATATATATATATATATATATATATATATATATATATATATATTATAAATCAGAACAAGAAAACCACAAACACTCATGGTTTTGACCATCATCAAAAAATTAAAAAAAATATATAAATTTCATTTTCTTAGTCAAAAAATTCTTTTTTCTACCTATGAAAAAGGTTTTAAAATAAAACCGAAACGTCGGCAATGAGAGTTGCGTTGGCTCTCCAACCGTCTCTGTGCGCTTGGTTTCCCTGTCTTATCTCTCCTGAAAATGGTTCAAACCGAAAATTAGAGACTGTAAGTGTGTTCTTTTGATTTCTCTATGTTTCTTTGTCTATATTGAACTATATATATATATATATATTTATATATTAGTCAGTCGTTATCAGCCTTTGGAGCGATTCACTTCTTTTCCTGAAGACGAGGACATCGAAATATAGTAGTGAGTTCAGTGGTTTCCTTTCTATGTGTTCTTTTTTTAAATTCTAGTTTATATATATATATATATATTCACTTGATGAACGGAAAAGGATCCACACGGGACACAATAACAGTTCAAAATTGAGGATAGGTAGCAGACAAAGTAAAGAAACACACAAACTCAAATTTTCGGACAATCCGTCTTGAGGAGATCACAGAAAGGGAGACCAAGCTCGTTTGTAGTTTGTAGTTGGGAGACTATCCACTGTAGACGCAATGGATAGTAACCTCGTTGCGTTAAATATATAATAATACTTCACAAAAAAGACGTGGAACAACAATACATTTTCAAACCACAATGAGAAATGTAAAAAAAAAAAGACAAAAGTTGAAAGATCTTAGTTTTTTTTTCTCATTTCTTATTATGGTTTGAACACAAACAACATGAACAAAAAAAATGCTTTACAATGAATACAACACATTTTCACTGTTCTTTTAATATGTTTATTTTTTTTTGTTCTTTTGGTTTCAGACAAGATTTAAAATCGCAAATCAAAAATGAATCAATAACTGAATTAAAAAAACCATCAATTGATTCTTTATCATGGATAGATAAACTTAAAGAAAAATATATAAAACGTAAAAAAGAATTAGAAATGGAAGAGAATAATGATTGTTCTTCATTGATTGAAGAAGAAGAAGAAGAAGACAATGAAGAAATCAATGAAGAAACAATGGTTTGGGGAAATAGAAGAAATATAAACAGTTTTTGTATTCGGCGTATTAATGAAGTGGATGTGAAGATGGTCAATGGTTTGGATGAAACGTTGGCTTGTAATAGGACATTGAAAGTTTTGTTCATTGATAGAATTCTGGGTCATCCTGGTTATCAACCATTGACGTATGAATTTGCGACTATGATCGCTGATATGCTAAAGGTAAGTCACTTTTAAGACTATATATATATATATATATATATATATATATATATATATATATATATATATATATATATATATATATACAATAAATAAAAAACGAAGGAAACACACAGAAAGACACAGACATAACTCACATCGAAATATCGATGTGAGTTATGTCTGTGTCTTTCTGTGTGTTTCCTTCGTTTTTTATTTTATTGTAAAAAAGTCCGCTGGACCGTTTCTTTTAATTGGTATATATATATATATATATATATTCACTGATAAAACGAAATACGATCCAAACTGGACACAATACGAGTTCGAGATTAACAAAGAGCAACACACAAAGTAGGGAAACACACTTACAGACTCAAATTTTCGGGTAATCCGTCTTCAGGAGAAAAGAGAAAGGGAGACCAAACAAGCACGTTGTAGGTGCAACGGCAAGTAACCTGCAAGGGTTTCTGGATGCCCTTGATGTGAACTAAATAGCTTCAAAATACGGCTACCCGATACAAATCGTTGGACGATTCACATCTCCGGTCCTCTGTTTTCCTTTTTTTTTCTCTCTGCTGAAGACGGTAAAATAACAGAAATGATCGAGAACCGTGAGTGTTAGTCCCTTTTTTGAGTTTTCTTCCAATTATAACTTTTATTATATATTCTTATATATAAAAAGCTTTCACATAAACACGTGAAATAACAATCAATGATCAAACCACAATCAGAAATGGGAAAACAAGACTAAGATCTTTCAACCGTAACAAGCGGTCTTCGTCAGTCGAGTTGGGTTTTTGACTCTGACGAAGACCGCTTTGTTTTCCCATTTCTGATTGTTGTTTGATCATTGATTCTTATATATATGTGTGAAATAAAAATCAACGTCCAAACCATAATAACGAATCAGAAAACCATTATAAAATGGTTTTAATTTGATAAAAATCAGGCTTTTAAAAAGAAACAAGCGGTCATCGTCAGAGTCAATCTGACACTGACAACTTACATAAGTATGCGTAAACAAACGAATAAAATAATTATATACAAATAAAGATTAGATAAATAAGAATGTATAAAAAAAAAAATGGAATTAAATGCCTCCTCGAAAATGCTTAAAGTAAAAATAGTTTTCAGGTATCCGTTTAATATATTACAAAAATCATTATATTTTTATTGTAGGGTAAAAAACTAATGAAATGGTCTATATATATATAGAAATTTAATGGTATAAACAACGCGTATCGGTTACGTAGTGTTCTTCCTCAGGCGTTAACTAAAAAAATACAATTCTGAAGTAAAATGGATAAACAAACAAAAGTCTCCATACAAATGAAGTTTTTTTCAACAGTAAGAACGCGTTTCGAACACTTTGTGTTCATCATCAGGTGAATACCAAGGATGTGGTGCTGAAGGGTTGGTCCAGTGAAAACAACTAGGAAACTAATGATTAAAAAAATACAACGAGACATTAGCTTTTTTACCCTACAATGAGTAAATACCATATAATAACTGATTGGAATACGTTAGAATTAAATTTTAATTAGTTATCTTTAAAATGAAAAAAAAATGCATGTAATTCTGCCTATTTGATTGTGTTGTTAATAGGGAAACAGAACGTTAGAGGAGCTTCATCTAGAAAAGAACTCTCTTACTGATGGAGATATTGAATTGTTGTGTTTGGGATTGAAATATAATAGGAGTTTGAAAATGCTTGATTTAAGTGGAAATAGAATTGGTGATCATGGCGGAGGGATACTGGCGAAGACATTGCCTGCTTGTGGTCTAGAAGGGATCATGCTGGCGAGGAACAACTTGAGAGATGACGCTGGCCTGTAAGAGTCATTTGTAATGTCTGTAGGTTATACTTATAGAACATGCTGGCGAGGAACAACTTGAGATGACGCTGGCCTGTAAGAGACATTTGTAATGTGTTTAGTTTATGTTAGGTTACACTTATAGAACATGCTGGCAAGGAACAACTTTGGGAGATGACGGTGGCCTGTAAGAGTCATTTGTAATGTCTGTAGGTTATGTTAGGTTACACTTATAGAACATGCTGGTAAGAAACAACTTGAAAGATGACGCCGGCCTGTAAGAGACATTTGTAATGTGTGTAGGTTATATCAGGTTAGGTTAGAATACATTTATAGAACATGTTGGGAGATGACGCTGTCCTGTAAGAGACATTTGTAATGTGCGTAGGTTACGTCAGGTTAGGTTACGCTTATAAAACATGCTGGGAAGTGACGCTGACCTGTATAAGTCATTTAAATTGGTGTAGGTTATATCAGGGTAGGTTAGAATACATTTATAGAACATGTTGGGAGATGACGCTGTCCTGTAAGAGACATTTGTAATGTGCGTAGGTTACGTCAGGTTAGGTTACGCTTATAAAACATGCTGGGAAGTGACGCTGACCTGTATAAGTCATTTAAATTGGTGTAGGTTATATCAGGGTAGGATAGATTACACTTATAGAACATGTTGGGAGATGACGCTGGCCTATAAGGGTCTTTTATAATATATGTAGCTTACATCAGGTTAGGTTACGCTTATAAAACATACTGGGAAGTGACGCTAACCTGTTTGTCATTTAAATTGGTGTAGGTTATGTTAGGTTACACGTATAGAACATGCTGGCAAGGAACAACTTTGGGAGATGACGTAGGCCTATAAGAGACATTTGTAATGGTGTAGGTTACGTCAGGTTAGGTTACGCTTATAAAACATACTAGGAAGTGACGCTAACCTGTATAAGTCATTTCAATTGGTGTAGGTTATGTTAGGTTACACGTATAGAACATGCTTGCAAGAAACAACTTTAGCGATGACGCTGGCCTATAAGGGTCACTTGTCAAGTGTGTGTTATGTCAGGTTAGGTTAGATTACACTTATTGAACACGTTGGGATTTGACGCTGGCCTGTAATACTTATTTATTGCGGTGGTTATGTTAGGTTACACTTATGGAACATGTTGGGAGGTGACGCTGGCCTTTAGAGTAATTTATCATGTGTGTGGGTTATGTCAGGTTACACTTATAGAACGTGCTGGCGAAAAACAACTTGTGAGATAACGCTGGCCTGTAAGAGTCATTTGTAATGTGGTTAGGTTATGTTAGGTTACACTTATAGAACATGCTGGCGAAAAACAACTTGTGAGATAACACTAGCCTGTAACAGTCATTTATCATGTGTGTAGGTTATGTCAGGATAGGTTAGGTTGCACTTATAGAACATGCTTGCAAGGAACAACTTTAAGAGATAACGCTAGCGTGTAAGATTCATTCATAATGTATTCATCTTCCAATTGAATAAGTCAAGGACCAGACTGGATATCGAACCCCGGACCTACCAGTTCAGAGGCGAATACGTTAACCATATAGCTAACCTGGCCCCTTTTACATCACTCGTATATATACACTGTTATCATCAAACACAAGTAAATGATTTACTTCCAGCTTTCTTAAATTAAATTTACTGGCCAAGCAAACAAATATAATAAACATTGAAAACCTTTTTTTAAAAAAAAAATAGTTTTTGAAAAATGTAAAATAAATTTGCTTATAATTTACAAATATTAAATTTAAAAAATCCGTTTAAAAATAGATTTACACAAAAACAATTACGACCTTAAAAACTTATTTTGGCCTAAAATAACAGATTGTTCTTAGCCTTGTTTTACTTTTTTTTTTTACTATTTTTACCCCATGAAAATGGTGCCCCTACCCCCATTGCTACGCCACTGCATATACAATATATATATATATATATATATAACATATATAAATATTGATAAAAGTATCGACCGAGGAATAGAAACAAAACTAAAGTTTATCAGGACTCGGTCAGTTCTTCAAGTTCAAACCAAACCCTTCATGTCAAAGTTTGTTTTTATTTAAAACCTTTTTCATAGGCAAGAAGTATAATATATCATATTATTATCATATATCATATCATAGACAGAAGTATATAAATTATATCAAAATTTCAATACTTCTATTTGTTTGACCTGCCCTTGGAATACATTCTAAATGTTATATATTAAAAAGGATGATACGTCAATTTTGCGTTAATGAGATCATTAAATGTAATGACTAGACCGTCAATGTAATCTGATCTATTATCAATTACGCGCTCATTAGCTTCATTTCTCAATTATTCAGCAGTTTTTTTGTTTGCTTCTTTTTTTTCTTCTATAAATATAAAAACTTGAAGGTGTTTTCCATAATTAAATCAATAAAACTTCCATTAACTTATTCTTAGAAAAATTGTTTAACATTTGAAAGAAATATTTTTTTTCCTTACTTTCAGATCTCTTTCCTACTGGTTACCATTTTCAAAAATCCGATTCCTCGATATATCTAATAACTCGATTGGAGATGAAGGAATTATGAATATTTTATGGACTATAAAGAAAATCCCACCCTTAAAAGTGTTTTTTCTGTGGGGCAATCCATATAAACAAAGAACAATCGAGGTGAACACTAATTTATAGTTTTTTGACAATTATAGTTGTAATAATCGTATGTAATACTCTTATAATGTGTTATTATGCCACTTATTGTTTTATTATATATATATATATATATTCTATGTTTTGTTATTGAGGGCTAGGTCAAATAAAAGAAAATAAACTCCTTCCTATGCCGACGTTTCGATGTATTTGTCATCTTCAGGGCTAAAATTAGAGTAAGAACTATAATACATTTACCAAAACAATCTACAACTCACATAGAGAACTAATACAAATGTTTGAGACCAACAGATACATACAAAAGGTTATTTTATAATCAGAGTTGTTGAGTAAGTCTAATTTTTGCCCCGAAGATGATGTACAAATACATCGAAACGTCGGCATAGGAAGGAGTTTATTTTCTTTTATTTGACCTAGCCCTTAATAACAAAACATAGAATAGAATAGAAGAGGTCAATAACAATTTTGGAGTTTATGTATATATATATATATATATATATATATATATATATATATATATATATATATATTGAAATCTACATGAGGGGTCTGGTACTAATATCTGATTGGTTGATGCAGGACCAAATAAGCTTGACTCATTTTATTCAAAGTTGAAGACTTCTAGCTTTGATCAAAGTCACGTACAGCGGTTCTTCTCTTCCATGAACTCATTTCCGCCGACACAGCGGGAGACTTTTGAATAAAATGAGTCAAGCTTATTTGGTCCTGCATCAACCAACATATATATATATATATATATATATATATATATATATATTATATATATATATAACTCAATGATCAAACCATAATAAGAAATGGGAAAACAAGACTAAGATCTTTCAACCGTAACAAGCGGTCTTCGTCAGACTCAAAAACCCAACTCTGACGAAGACCGCTTGTTACGGTTGAAAGATCTTAGTCTTGTTTTCCCATTTCTTATTGTGGTTTGATCATTGATTGTTGTTTCACGTGTTTATGTGAAATCTTTATATATATATATATGATTAAAGTAAACAGCAGCTTCTGCGTTCACGACTTTTAAGCTGGTCTGCTCTAGTTTTCTAACAACTTTCCGGTGGGGTGGTGTTAATTCCCAAATCATTTGTCCAAGCGACATATTTATGCATGAGCAGGTAAGTAAAAACAACTTGTTGAAACGAAAGTCTTTATAACGAGGAAAACAAACAAAATTACCACATCACAAAACAATTAGACGTATAAACAAGCTTTCGGCCTCTAACATAGGTCATCTTCAGATTAACAAATCAAAACAAACGGAATGAAATGAAATAAATTGAATTTCTGTTAAAGCCATACTATGGGCTTCCCTAGCATGGTTCTTGGGGGCCCCATTCACTAAATGCATGCTCAGTCGTCTTGAAAGCATAGTGGTTTTCATCTCAATATAATAATATGTCGCTTGGACAAATGATTTGGGAATTAACACCAGCCCACCAGAAAGTTGTTAGAAAACTAGAGCAGACCAGCCTAAAAGTCGTGAACGCGGAAGCTGCTGTTTATTTTAATCAAATATGCCTACGGGAAGATTTGCTGCCCTCATATACTAATATATATATATATATGAAAACAAGACTAAGATCTTTCAACCGTAACAAGCGGTCTTCGTCAGAGTCAAAAACCCAAAACTCAGTTGGGTTTTTGACTCTGACGAAGACAGCTTGTTACGGTTGAAAGATCTTAGTCTCGTTTTCCCATTTCTTATTGTGGTTTGATCATTATATATATATATATAAAGTATTTTAGTTGTTGGTGAATATTACAGAAATTGCACGAATACCTGAGCTACGGAGTCCTCCAGCCACAAGCCACAGATGTTTATATCTATATAAGAGATGATGAAATCAAACAAGCCTGGAAACCAAATTCAAACAGATATAAACACAACTACTATTCAACTATAGATAGACAAAGGATTGATAAGAAACAATCAAAAACAAAAACAAGTATAGTTAAGAAGAGAAAACAAACAACAACAACAACAACAATAAAGGATTATAATAATAATAATAAAATTAAAGATGGTTTAGTGTTTTGTCATCATAATCGTATTTTAGGAACAAAAGAGATGGCAAAGATGATGACAAGCAAGAAATCCTATAAGCAGAATATCGAAGGGACTTGTTTAATGTGAAATTGTTGAATTGGTAGAATAACTAATAAATCATGATTTCATCTCTGAAGGGGAATTTGTTTTTTTTCTGAATTTAAAAGTAGAAAACCGAAACAAGTTGAATATTGATAAAAGTGGGTTATAGAACGAAAAGTTGATCTTTAAGAAAATTTATATATATAGTATATTACATTGTGTTTCACCAGACCTGCTGCTAATATATATATATATATATATATATAAAATAAATTCAAAACGAAGGAAACACACAGACATAACTCACATCGATATTTCAACCATCGTCGTCATCAGGAGGTGCGAAGAGCGAAGAGTCCCGCAGGAAGACAGGGCAGCGACTCAAGGAAACTGTGTGTTTCCTACGTTTTTAATTTATTTTATTTAAAAATAGTCCGCTGGACCGTTTCTTTTAATTGTTATATATCAATAATATATCGACCGTTAGATAGATTAGGTGTGGGCTCCAATCGGGGTTCGGTCAACCCTCCAGGATAAAAAATCAAACCTTCGTTGCCAACGCTCCCCCGGTTTTATCTCAAACCTTTTTCATAGGCAGAAGTAAGAACTTTCTAACCAAGAAAATGAAATCCACACTACTTAAAGGAACAACAATGTTAACCGGACAAAACCTTCGACTAGACTGACGACCTTCGACTTCAACAATCTAGTCGAAGGTTTTGTCCGGTTAACATTGTTGTTCCTTTAAGTAGTGTGAATTTCATTTTCTTGGTTAGAAAGTTCTTGCTTCTGCCTATGAAAAAGATTTTAGATAAAACCGGGGCGTTTGCAACGAGAGTTTGATTTTTTATCCTGGAAAATTGACCGAACCCCGATTAGAGAACACACCTCTATATATATATATATATATATAATATTGTTAAACATTAGACCATATTTAGGGTAAATTTGGTCCAATATTTAACTATGAGCAAAATATGATATAATTTTTAACAATGTGTGTATACAGGAAGGACTGCTACCAAAATTTACAAATATATATATATATATATATATATAAATGAAAATAGTAAACAATCCAAAATAGACAGATAGATAAATGAAAAAGACAACACATAAAAGAAACGAGAAAACTTACTTGGTCACTGAAGTTCGAAATATTGATCCAGTAAGTGTTCTCGTATCTTTTATGTGTTGTCTTTTTCATATATATATATTCTATGTTTTGTTATTGAGGGCTAGGTCAAATAAAAGAAAATAAACTCCTTCCTAGGCCAACGTTTCGATGTATTTGTACATCATCTTCAGGGCTAAAAGTAGAATAAGAACTATAATACATTTACCATAACAATCTACAAATCACATAGAGAACTAACACAAATGTTTGAGACCAACAGATCCATACAAAAGGTTATTTTATAATCAGAGTTGTTGAGTAAGTAAGTCTAATTTTTGCCCCGAAGATGATGAACAAATACATCGAAACGTTGGCCTAGGAAGGAGTTTATTTTCTTTTATTTGACCTAGCCCTCAATAACAAAACATAGAATAGAATAGAAGAGGTCAATAACAATTTTTGATGATTGTATATATGTATATATATATATATATTTGTAAATTTTGGTAGCAGTCCTTCCTGTATACACACGTTGTTGAACATTAGACCAAATTTAGCTGAAACATGCTTTTTCATAAGTTTCTCGAGTTTCCGGAATAACGATCTTGTTACTATATCAACAGAATATAGTAAGTTGCCAATCATTCTGTGGATACAGTAACAAGATCGTTATTCTAGAAACTCGAGAAACTTATGAAAAGCAAGTTTCAGCTAAATTGAGTCCAATTTTTCACTATATATATATACGAGGTGTATAAATCAAGTAGTGAGACTGGCAACGTCGCTTTCGATCTGGCAACGCTGGAGACGCGTGGCCTTGAGTAGCGTCAGGTGCACGTGTGATGCGCCTCCAGTATGAATCTGAACTCGCCACAGTCATTTGTTTGTCCGTAGCGTTGGTTTTCGTGAAATGGTTTTTTCTTGAGCGTTTTAAAAATGAGTGATCTCAAAGTTGAGCAGCGGTGTGCAATCAAATTTTGCTTCAAACTTGGACATAATGCAACCGAAACCGGCCAATGGAGAACGTGTTTTATCAAGGGCACAGGTTTTTCGGTGGTTTAAGGAATTTTCAGAAGGAAGAGAGTCGATTGAAGATGAACCACGAAGCGGAAGGCCTTCAAGTGCAAACACCGATGAAAATGTCAACAGAGTACGGAACCTTGTGCGTTCAGATCGACGCTTGACAGTCAGAATGATCGGGGAACAGTTGAATTTGAATCACACCTCCGTTCATCACATTTTGACCAATGAATTGGAGATGAGAAAAATTTGTGCGAAAATGGTTCCGAAAATTCCGAAAAGAAAACGAGTTTTTGGCCAGTAAAAACATTCCTGTTGCTCCTCAGCCTCCTTATTCACCAGACTTGAGTCTTTATCACTTTTTCCTCTTCCCGAGATTGAAAAATCACCTCAAGGGAACTCATTTCGGGACACTACAAAACATACAAACTGCTGTAACCGACCAGCTGAAGGCCATTCCAGAATCCGAGTTCCAGCAATGCTACAATGATTGGAAGGACCGTCTCCAGCGCTGTGTGGCTTCCGAAGGGAACTATTTTGAAGGTGACAATATCACATTGTAATTATATTTTAATAGAAAATTTAAAAAAAATCAGTCTCACTACTTTAATTACACACCTCGTATAATATATATATATATATATATATAGTAGGTGTGTTCCCTAATCGGGATTCGGTCAATATTCTAGGATCAAAAATCAAACTCTCGTTGCCAACGTTTCGATTTTATTTAAAACCTTTTTCCTAGGCAGAAGTAAGAATTTTTTAACTAAGAAAATGAAATTTACGTTATTTAAAGGAACAACAATGTTAACCGGACAAAACCTTCGACTAGACTCACGCTCTCGTCTTGAGTGCAATTTTATTTGCATTCTTATTATTGTCTTCATCATTATTCGTATTATATATTTTTTACCTTGTTTTATAAGTAAATATTGGAGGGATTTCTATTTTTCCTCTCCTCCGCTGGGGGGGCAGCATTGCGTTGGTTCCACGAGTTACTCTGGAGGCCAGTAGCAGTTTGCTTCTCAACGCGAGTACTTCGCACTTCTTCCCGATGTCGAAATATAGAAGTGTGTTCTTTCCTATGTGTTAAAGTTTATATATATATATATACTTTAACACAGAGAAAAGAACACAGAAAGACACTACAGAACTCACTTCGATATTTCGACATCCGTCGTCATCGGGAAGAAGTGCGAAGTACTCGCGTTGAGAATCAAACTGCTACTGCTACTGCTACTCAACTCTTGAATGCAAACTGCTATATATATATATATATATATATATACCATGATAAACGAAAAACGGTCCGGCAGGACAAATAACAATTAAAATAAGCAGTGTTACGGTCGAAATATTGAAAAGTGAGTCTTTGTTGTGTTTCTGTTTATGTGTCACTGCTTATTTTAATTATATATATATATATAAACTAGAATTTAAAAAAGAACACATAGAAAGGAAACCACTGAACTCACTACTATATTTCGATGTCCTCGTCTTCAGGAAAAGAAGTGAATCGCTCCAAAGGCTGATAACGACTATATATATATAGGTGTGTTCTATCAAACGGTCGATATATTATTGAATCTGTATATTATATATATATATATATATATATATATATATATATATAATATATCCACTTAAAATTCGAAAAAACGATCCAAACTGGACGCAAATCAGTTCACAAACGAAGAAAAGCAATACAGAGAAAGAGACACACTTACAAACTCAAATTTTCTTATGATCCGTCTTCAGGAGAAAAGAGAGAATGGGCGACCAAGCACGCCGGAAACGTGTTTAACGTGGTTTCCTGCCGTTGTGTTTCCGGCGTGCTTGGTCGCCCATTCTCTCTTTTCTCCTGAAGACGGATCATCCGAAAATTTGAGTTTGTAAGTGTGTCTCTTTCTCTGTGTGTTGCTTTTCTTCGTTTGTGAACTGATATATATATATTATATATATATATATATGAAGTCTAAACCACAAGGAAAAAGAAAACAAAGAAATGCTCTGAGGCCACATTTTATCAGATCAGAGAGCAAACAAAGTAAGCAACATCAAAAAAAAAAAGGCAAACTTTCTCTGATGACATAAAGTGAAAGGCCTCAGGGCATTTATTTCTTTTCTTTTCCTTTCTAATTTACATTTCGTTTGATTGCATCATTTGTTTAATTGTAATTTTTCTGCATTTATATATATGATCAAACTACAACTGAAATGGGGAAAAAAGACTAAGACCATTCCTCCAATTTCATATTATGGTCTGATCATTGATTGTTATTTCACGTATTTATGTAAAATCTTGTTATATATACATATATATATATATATATATACATATATATATATATATATATATATATATATATATGGAATTAAAGTATGCAGCAGCTTCTGCATTGACGACCTTTTTGCTGATGGCCTCGATTTTTCTTACTATCATTCGGTGATGCTGAGGCAACTTCCATATATGCTGGGCCAGAGACATTGAGAAAACCAATATCAAACAATTTTAATGAAACACAAAAACACTTGGTTGAAACAAGCTTTCGACCACACCTTGGTCATCTCACCCGCTGTATCGTTTGTTTTATATCTGTTAAAATTGTTATGTTTAATTTTAAAGATTACTTTTCAGTTAATTATAGTAACATTCATTAATTAAATAGTAGTAACCTGAAGATGACCAAGGTGTGGTCGAAAGCTTGTTTCAACCCAGTGTTTTTGTGTTTCATTAAAATTGTTTGATATTGGTTTTCTCAATGTCTCTGGCCCAGAATATATGGAAGTTGCCTCAGCATCACCGAATGATAGTAAGAAAAATCGAGGCCATCAGCAAAAAGGTCGTCAATGCAGAAGCTGCTGCATACTTTAATTCCATTTGTCTTCAAGAAGATTTGCTCCCACTTATACTAATATATATATATATATATATATATAACCAACTAAAAAGAAGATAGCACACAGATAGACACAGGAATAACTCACTTCTATATTTCGACCATCGTCGTCATCAGGACACGAAGAGTCCCGCAGAAAGGCAGAGCGGCGACTCATATATATATATTTGTAAAAGTTGGAAGCAGTCCTTCATTTACGAGTAAATATACCATATATGAATTCCAATAGTAATCCACCTGTATATATAGAAACTGACAATCCTACTATTATTCTCATTATTGTCCTGATGAAGAATGTGGTACATTGAGAACATGTCGACTAGCAATATTGGTGATAAGCTTTATAGTTTTAATGAAAAGACGAGGAAGGAATTCCGGAAACTGGAGACATTGTGTAAGAAATAGATACAAGCCAAATATGGAGCGTTATTTAACAATATATATATGTATATATATATATACATATATATATTGTTAAATAGGCAGAAGATCCTCTTTTAAACAATTATCATTAAAATTAACCGCAGTCTCAGCATTCACGATCTTAAGACTGAGAGATTTGATCCTACGAACTAACCTCCTGCTAACAGGGTCCAGGAGGACCGTTTATTCTCTATTAGTCCAGTTATACCGTTGACCTTTCAACTCTTTTATTCTAACCGCTTGTTTCTTGTTCATTATTGACCTTTGACCTTCTCTTTATATTAACCTGTACTATCCTTTTAATCTATTTATAGCAATGACTAAGCATGAGTCATCCATTTTAATTTAACATGTCACTTGGCCCAACTCCTTTTCCAGTTGAACCCTGTTAGCAGGAGGTTAGTTCGTAGGATCATATATATATATAAAATAAATTCAAAACGAAGGAAACACACAGACATAACTCACATCGATATTTTGATGTGGGTTATGTCTGCGTCTTTCTGTGTGTTTCCTTCGTTTTGAATTTATTTTATTTAAAAAAGTCCGCTGGACCGTTTCTTTTAATTGTATATATATATATATATAATTAAAGTTACAGCTAGAGAACACAAGAAAAAGGACTAACACTCACGAATCTCGATAATTTCGTCGTCTTGCCGTCTTCAGGAGAGAAGCAAAAAAGAAAATAAAAAGGAGAAGGAATGAAGGAACGGAGACGTAAATGCGTCCACTGGCCGATGTAAACTGGCGCGATACAATGACACGCAGTGCAGCCACCTTACCAACGTGGACCAGTTTAGGCTGTGAGTAAATAAAATTATAAAAGTGATATTTAAGTAAAAGGGAGGAGAAAAGTAAAAAAGAGAAAGGAAAGGAAAAAAACATAAAACTAAAATGAAACAAATAAACGAGGATGAAAAAAAAATCATCTGATTAAATTTAGACCTTCCTCAGAAGCCCTTAGAGTGGTCTGGGTGTCATCATTTGAGAGTTTTCTTAATACTTGTCCCCTGAAGCAATCGTTGAAGGGAAGGTTATGGAATTTGGCGTGGGTGGCAACAGGCAGCTGCTTGCGTTGATCAACGGATGACCTGTGACCATTCATACGGAGGCTAAGTGACGTGGAAGTCAGGCCCACGTATATATATATATATATATATATATATACACGACTGCTAAGGATTATTTTCAGAAAAGGATTGTATAATTTTCTTTTTTGTATCATATATTCACTTACACATTTAACAAGTAATCAATAAATAAAAAAAATTAGATATATATATAACATGATAAATACATTTATAAAAAAAACAGCTTAAAATTTTTTTTACAAATTATATATACAAAAAAAATACAAAAACAAATAATCAATGAAAAAATTTGAAATACAAATCAATTGTTATACATAATAAATGGTATAATTTATAAGAAGTGTATTATTTTGTTTGGGATGAAATGTAGAATGATTGATGACGTCATTAATGGCTTGGTCACGTCACAAAAGTATAATATTGCATTCATTATGATTTAAAACACTTTTGAGACTAGATTAACTGCAAAAACAAAATTAAGTTCTGTCTTAATATTAGCTTAATATTCAAAACTCGTTTTTCTTTTGTATAAACAGAATTTCTGTTTTTTTGCAATTCAAATATACATATAAAATAATGTTTTTTGAATGAGTAATATTCAAAGTGAATGATAATCAGATCGGATTGATAGACAAAAAACATGACAAAGCGAATTATGTTTAACAATTCATGCATAACAAAGCTATCAAGAATTAGAGAGAATCGAGAAGGTTATTTTATGGTTACACTTCCTTACAAACTTGTCTGTATTTTCAATATCAATTTATACAAGTATTGTGCTTTAGTTTTTTTTTTTGCAATTTCAAATTATATTAAAAATCCAAAATGGAGATGGTGGTATAAACAATATAACCTGTGTATAACCAACTAAAATGTTTCTTGTAAAAAGGTTCTCTCTGTCTTATAAGAAGTGAATGGTTCTCTATAATTTGAATGTTTCTCAGCAAAAGTTTTCTTTGATACAAGTAAATGGCAAAACTCATCCTATTTAGCAGTAAATGCAACATAAATATACATTCTCTTGTTGAACATTTGAAAATAATAAGCAAATACGAAACTTAGTAAATATTGTAACAAAATAAGTGAAACACGTTGTAAAACTATTTAGCGGCAACTTCAGTATAATCACAAAGTTTCTAGAACATTTAAATTAAAAAAGAAAGTAAAATCCTTGGATGTAATAGATCAATAGAAAAGTCTAAACCTTGCAAAATAGATCATTTTTTTAAAAAACATGAACATACTATAAATGGCTTAGCTATCACAAATAATAACCTGCGATGTTTTTATCTGATGTTATATCGTTGGCTATCTAGAATATACAAAAATAATTACAATACAAGACCGGCTTTAATGAACAGAGTTGAACATCATTCGCGTAACAGATGTGTACATGCCTTTATCTATAGCTTCGTATAATGCGTAGAATAGCAATCTTACTTGTGGCATACAACTATAATATAACTATAACTTACTTGTGTTACTTCCCAAAACAAGTATAAGGAAGAAGATGGCTGCTCCATATATTATTTTTATAAATTTCTTTAACATACCTTCATAAAAACAGCAAATCTTTTGAGATAAAATGAATAAACCAACAAAAGTCTCCACACAAATGAAGGGAAAGCCAAATGAAGTTTTATTCAACGCGTTTCGAACACTTTGTGTTCATCATCAGGAAGATATTGTAATACAAATTATATCTAATTAGTTACAAAAATTAGATATAATTTGTATTATAGTGTCTTCTTGATGATGAACACAAAGTGTTCGAAACGCGTTAAATAAAACTTCATTTGTGTGGAGACATTTGTTGGTTTATCCATTTTACCTCAGAATGAGTAAATACCACACAATTACGGATTACACAACAAATGAAGCAAATCTTTTTTTTTTCTAATATTGCAACCTTAAAATGACTATAAATGGAAAAGACAATAAAGCTTCTCTATTCTCGTACACAAGAAATTTCTATTACAGTTACTGCTAAATAAGTTTGAGTTTTTTATTTACCTGTATCAAAGAAAACTTTTGTATTTTCATAATTTCTTATAGAAAACCTTACACTTCTTATAAAAGACAGAACCTTTTTTTATAATTATTAGAAACATTATAGATGCTTATAATAAGGGAGTACTATACTGAAAATTAAAAAAAAAAAGAAACAGTTAATAGATACACTAGTATAACCTAATAGGACCATGATACTATAAAGGTTTTCAGTTGAGTCGGGGACCCAGTGTTGTGCAAAGGCACATTTCACTTCTATTGGCAACACTGCACTGTCTGGTGATTAAATCAACAACACATTTCTTTGTTCCCATCAAACGACGCATGCAAATTAATCTTTCAGAGTTTGTTTTAACGCAATAATTGTGGTTCATTTGTCACTTGGTATAATTTAGCTACAGTACCGTATGCATCAAATTCACATTGGGGGGGATTTCAAAAATTACGTTTCCACCAAAAAAAAAAAAAATATTATACAAAACTAACAACGCGTTTCGAATACTTAGTGTTGTTCTTCAAGTTATCAACAAAAAAAAAATACGACTTCAAAATCCAAGAAGAGTAACACACAGAGTAAAAAAACCCACTTGCAAACTCAAATTTTCGGGTAATCCGTCTTTAGGAGAAATGATAAAAGGAGTCCATGCATGTTGTAGACGCAACGGCAAGTAACCAAATTTAACTGGCTACTTGCCTATGCATCTAAAAAATGCTTGATTTCTCTTCCTCTTATCTCCTGAAGACAGATTGTCCCGAAAATCTGAGTTTTTTGTTTCTTTACTCGTTAATGACTCAAATTTTCGGGTAATCCGTCTTCAGGAGAAAAGAGAAAGGGAGACCAAGCATATTTTAGACGCAACGGCTAGAAACCGTCTACAATGTGCTTGGTCTCCCTTTCTCTTTTCTCCTGAAGACGGATTGCCCAAAAATTTGAGTTGTAAGTGTGTTTCTTTTACTTTCTGTGCTACCTATCTTCAATTTTGAACTGTTATATATATATATATATATATATAACTAAAAAATGATTGATCGGGATGCGGTCAGTTTCTTCCACTTTCAATTCAAACTCTCATTGCCGACGTTTCGATTTTATTTAAAATCTTTTTCCAAAGGCCTACAAACAGAGGAAAACAAGAATTTGTAGGCCTTTGGAAAAAGATTTTAAATAAAATCGAAACGTCGGCAATGAGAGTTTGAATTGAAAGTGGAAGAAACTGACCGCATCCCGATCAATCATTTTTTAGTTGTATATCTGTCACACGGTCGATAAGTTATTAGTGTTTATACATATATATAATATATATATATATATATATATATATATATATATATATATATATAGCTAATCTATCTAAACTCGAAAAATATTCCACTCTTATCTCTGTATCTGCATGGCAACATGGATAAAATCATGAATTCACTACCTAATCTATCTAAACTTTATATATAAATCTAAAACAAAATAATATAATAATAATAACAAAAAAAAAAATAAACAGTGGAAACATGTCATTAACCCGAGCAAGAAAACAGTACAGTGTTACCAACAACCATGATATAATACACTTTTATATACATATAAATAACAAAATTGCACAACAAATATGTGAAATAAAAAAAAAAAGAAAAAAAGAAAGAAATATCAACGAATGAGAAATTCAAAAAGAGACAAAACATTTTTTTTTTTCAATCAAACTAACTGGTATACTATAATGTAAGACTAAAGGGAGCTATTGTTTAGTAGAAAAAGGATTTTAGTTTCATTTCAGAATTTCTCATTTTTTTTAAATTTAAAATGATTTTACAAAATAAATATATAGTAGTCACTGTTAGGAGTATAGCAAGAAAAAAAAAGGTATTTTACAATTTTTTTTTTTGTAAAAGAAAATAAGTGCAATTAACTTTTTCTTTTCTAAAAAAAAATTAGGCATGGCACTTTAATATATGTTCGCATTTTTGTTTTTTTTTTAAATATATATATATACGTTTAGTAATAGTATGAATACATTTCTAGGCAATAGTGGTAGCTAAATAAAGACATTTTCGATAGGTCCATAGTGAGGAGAAAAAATAAAACTGCGTGGTGTTTGGGGCCAAAAGATAATGTACCTGGAAATACATAAAATATTATATTTATATATATATATATATATATATATATATATAATATATATATATATAGATGATCAAACCACAATAAGAAATGGGTTTGAGTTGGTTGGTTGAGTTGGGTTTTTGTCTCTGACAAAGACCGCTTGTTACGGTTGAAAGATCTTAGTCTTGTTTTCCCATTTCTTATTGTGGTTTGATCATTGATTGTTGTTTCACGTGTTTATGTGAAATCTTTATATATATATATATATAGAAAGATCAGGAAGATTCTCCTAGGAGTAGGATCCGGGATACATGGGGAAGGCAAAAAGGGCCCACTTGGCTCGCCTACTTGCCAGATCTTTGATCTACCCGCCTTACTACTACTATATATATATCATGATTTGTGTTCTTGACCCAATATTTATATGATATATAATTTTTTTAAGGGTTGAAGTCCAATAATTTTAAACTAGTCCGTTTAAATTTTAAGCCCTGAAGATGACATAAATATATGTCGAAACGTCGGCAAAAGGACTAGTTTAAAATCATTGGAACTCAACCCTCAAAAAAATTACATTACATTATATATATATATAAAATAAATTCAAAACGAAGGAAACACACAGCGAGGGGGGGGGTGTCATACATAATTTACAAGGAATGACGTATTCTACGATAATATGATGTTTATTGACCTTAGCTACATTGGGGGGAGTTTGTCCTACATAATTCACGATGTATGACGGATATCTACGATAATACGATGTTTACTCACCTTAGCAACAAGGGGGGGAGTTTGTCCTACATAATTCACGATGTATGACGGATATCTACGATAATACGATGTTTACTCACCTTAGCAACAAGGGGGGGGAGTTTGTCCTACATAATTCACGATGTATGACGGATATCTACGATAATACGATGTTTACTCACCTTAGCAGCAAGGGGGGGAGTTTGTCCTACATAATTCACGATGTATGACGGATATCTACGATAATACGATGTTTACTCACCTTAGCAACAAGGGGGGGAGTTTGTCCTACATAATTCACGATGTATGACGGATATCTACGATAATACGATGTTTACTCACCTTAGCAACAAGGGGGGAGTTTGTCCTACATAATTCACGATGTATGACGGATATCTACGATAATACGATGTTTACTCACCTTAGCAACAAGGGGGGGAGTTTGTCCTACATAATTCACGATGTATGACGGATATCTACGATAATACGATGTTTACTCACCTTAGCAACAAGGGGGGAGTTTGTCCTACATAATTCACGATGTATGACGGATATCTACGATAATACGATGTTTACTCACCTTAGCAACAAGGGGGGGAGTTTGTCCTACATAATTCACGATGTATGACGGATATCTACGATAATACGATGTTTACTCACCTTAGCAACAAGGGGGGGAGTTTGTCCTACATAATTCACGATGTATGACGGATATCTACGATAATACGATGTTTACTCACCTTAGCAACAAGGGGGGAGTTTGTCCTACATAATTCACGATGTATGACGGATATCTACGATAATACGATGTTTATTGACCTTAACACCCAGGGGCTGATTGGTATTATGTTTCTGGATTGTTATTATTATTTGAGGGTGACTATAGCACTGCATCTTACAAAAAAAAAAACTATTGTACTTCCCCTCTTCTGTACTAAAGTACCCCAGCAGTTAGCTCCAACGCCTCCAAGAAGCTCAGCACTTTTGCTGGGTCCAGCGGTAAAAGTTTTTCTATGGTTTTGTTGAGTGTCCCGGAAGCACCTACCTCTGTGCAGCAAAGTTGCCTGACAGTTAGTCAGTAGGTGCAACGGTGTTTCTTCCTATTTTTTGCAGAATCTGCATAAATCATCATTGATTATGTCCAGTCAGGCTCCCTACGTTTCCGGAGAAAGTAACTTCCTTTCTCCTTCTTCGTGTCCTTAGGTGCACTTGTGGGAGGTTGGCTCCCACTAGTCAGCGCTTTTGGACTCTCTGCGCTTCTAGAGGATGGTCTCCGGACTTCCTTCTCCTTAGTATCATACAGGGAAAAATCCCTGTATTTCAATCGGTGGTATTTTGTCCGCTCCGGCAGAGCATCGCATAACGGAGTAAGGCTATTTACTCAAGGGGTTCGCCTGGTACCCTTAAGGCTCCGTTCATAAGACAGTAACCCCTGTATCATCCATCCTTCAGCACGAATAGCATAACACCTTAGATTGGTGCTGAGATAAAAGGATTGGATTTAGGGATTAGGATGGATGTGAAACGAAGGTGGTCAGGCCCTATCCCTGATCACCTTCTCCTCCTCTTTCATTTGTCCCTACATATAGCAGGTTAACAGGGTAGCCTCGTGTTAGAGGCTAATAGAGGCGCTTAATCACCATTACTAACCCGCTGGATTGGTAGATCTGTGGTTCAATATCCACTCTAGCTCTCGATTTACTCACGTAGAAGGTGAAAAAATCTGAACATATCAAGAAATCAAGCCGTCGGCACGATATCAGTTACTCGTCAAAGATCCCTACTCTAAACACACTTGAATTAAGCTAAAATGGAGAGGGAAAATCACTCATTTGAGCTTAGTGGCAACATGTTCGCCTCTGGACTGGCAGCTCCGGGGTTCAATACCCACTAATGCCTTGGATTTCCTCACGTAGGAAGTGAAAAAATCTGAGCACGTCATCCCTCAGACAGGACGTCAAGCTGTCGGTCCCTTAGCCCGTACGACGTCAGGTAGTCGTTAAAAAACGCTACTCTAAACATACTCGGGAACCAGGGTAGCCCAGAAGCTTGCCCACTCGCCTCTGGACTGGGAGGTCCAGAGTTCAATACCCACTCTGGCCCTCAATTCAATAATTACAATATTTAAACATAATAAATATAAGAATTAAACACCACAATAAACAATTATATATTATTAGAATTAGTAATAATACAATCCGTCATACCTCGTAAAGTCTCAGAAAAGCTCGACTGACTGTCAGTTAGGTGCCCTTGAAGATGGGATCCAGACGGACCCGAAACCGGTCGAGCTTTTCTGAGACTTTACGAGGTATGACGGATTGTATTATTACTAATTCTAATATTACTAACCTCAGTGGAACTAACTCATTAATTATATATTAATTAAAATGCTGCTCTAAGGCCTTTCGTTACTACATCATCAGAGAGTAAATGAAACAAACAAAAAATATAATAACAAGTTAACCTGGTTGATTGAAGTCTTCAAGATTGATGGCATCCCTGTCTGAATTTAATGTTCCTAAAATTGAAGGAGTCTTGATCTGCTTACTTATTTCTTTTATTAATATTTCATCTAGTTGTAAAGTCCCGGACTATTGTTCATTAAATTAAGGAATATATTCTTGTATCTTCAGAAAGGAGGAGAAATATTATTGAAAGTGTACTCAAAAAGAACTTCTATGGAAATTTAATGAACAATAGTCCGAGACTTTACAAACTAGATGAAATATTAATAAAAGAAATAAGTAAGCAGATCAAGACTCCTTCAATTTGAGCAACATTAAAATCAGACAGGGATGCTAGCAATCTTGAAGATTTCAATCAACCAGGTTAACTTGTTATTATATATTTTTTGTTTGTTTCATTTAGCTCTCTGATGATGTTGTAACGAAAGGCCTTAAGAGCATTTTAATTAATATATAATTTTTGTGTTTAATTCATATATTATATCAAGAGTTATTGTTGATTATTAATTTTTATAATAAATATAAATATAACGGGGGGCCAAGTTAGCTCAGTGGTTAATGTACTCGTCTGTGAACTGGTAGGCACGAGGTTCGATACCCATCTGGCCCACGATTTATTCACGCGGAGGTGAATAAATCTGAGCACGTTGTCCCTCGGAGATGATGTTTAACTGTCCGTCCCGAGCCTGTACTATGTCAGGTACTATATACAAAGTCACGCAGAATATATTATTACATTATACAGGGTGTCCACAAAGTCTCTTTACAATTTGAAAAAATTATTACAAAAGCAGTTCATAAGATATCCTAACCGGATTTTTTTTTATTTTAATAAGTGTTTATTAGTTTTTTTTTTTGTATAAAACTTTTGTGTTTTCAGATACTCTGTCGATGGAAGAAAACAGATTCACTGAATCCCCTTTAAAATGGCTACTTCTTAAGAAAAAGCGCAAAGTGTTTCGTGGTTCAGTGAAACAAAGTCGGATGTACGGACTCAAGGAAACTACATACAGAACTAAGCATGGAAATGCTGGGACGCATTTCTCCAACAAACTTTCTTCGTTTTGGCTTGTCATTTAGCTCAAGAGCTGGTAACAGTTACACTTTGTAAGCATTGGAGTGTACGTTCTTGTGGAGGACCTTGCGCACTGTTGAAGGTGGTATTTGCAACTCACTGGCAGCAGTGCGAATACTATCCCTGTCTCCATAAATTCCTTGCGCCATGCACGAATGAAAGGATGGGAGAGTGGGATCACTTTCAAATCGTGTTCTATTGTCTGAAAATCCGACTTTGTTTTAATAAACCAAAGATACATATTGCGCTTTTGACGCTCTTGAGAAGTAGACATTTTATACTAGTTCTGTGAATCAGTTTTCTTCCATCCACAGAGTATCTGAAAACACAAAAGTTGTATATACAAAAAAAAAACTTTAATAAACACTTATTAAAATAAAAGAAATACGGTTAGGATATCTCATGAACTGCTTTTGTAATAAATTTTTCAAATTGTAAAGAGACTTTGTGGACACCCTGTATTATCGTTATTATTATTACTGTTTAGAATTGTTACACTACATTATCTTTATTATTATTGTTGTTGTTTAGTATTAAACGTTGAAGGCGAATAGATCTGAGTACATCCTATCAAGAAGAAGTTGTGTTAATCCGTCCGCACGTTGTCAAAAACTCGTTAAAGATACCTACTCTAAATCAACATAAGCTAGACAAAATTTAGTACTAACATTGTATAACGTTGATTGTATGGTATCAATGTTCGGCCTATCTATGCTTCCTTGAAGGACTGTCACTGCAACCTAACTCAACTTGAACAAGCTACGTAACCTAGCTCAACTTGAACAAGCTACGTAACGTAGCTCAACTTGAACAAGCTACGTAACCTAGCTCAACTTGAACAAGCTACGTAACCTAACTCAACTTGAATAAGCTACGTAACCTAACTCAACTTGAACAAGCTACGTAACCTAACTCAACTTGAACAAGCTACGTAACCTAACTCAACTTGAACAAGCTACGTAACCTAGCTCAACTTACCTAACTCAACTTGAACAAGCTACGTAACCTAACTCAACTTGAACAAGCTACGTAACCTAACTCAACTTACCTAACTCAACTTACCTAACTCAACTTGAATAAGCTACGTAACCTAACTCAACTTGAACAAGCTACATAACCTAACTCAACTTGAACAAGCTACGTAACCTAACTCAACTTGAACAAGCTACGTAACCTAACTCAACTTGAACAAGCTACGTAACCTAACTCAACTTGAACAAGCTACGTAACCTAACTCAACATGAACAAGCTACGCAACCTAACTCAACTTGAACAAGCTACGTAATCTAACTCAACTTGAACAAGCTACGTAACCTAACTCAACTTGAACAAGCTACGTAACCTAACTCAACTTGAATAAGCTACGTAACCTAACTCAACTTGAACAAGCTACGTAACCTAAATCAACTTGAATAAGCTACGTAACCTAACTCAACTTGAACAAGCTACGTAACCTAGCTCAACTTGAACAAGCTACGTAACCTAACTCAACTTGAACAAGCTACGTAACCTAACTCAACTTGAACAAGCTACGTAACCTAACTCAACTTGAACAAGCTACGTAACCTAGCTCAACTTGAACAAGCTACGTAACCTAGCTCAACTTGAACAAGCTACGTAACCTAGCTCAACTTGAACAAGCTACGTAACCTAACTCAACTTGAACAAGCTACGTAACCTAACTCAACTTGAACAAGCTACGTAACCTAACTCAACTTGAACAAGCTACTTAACCTAACTCAACTTGAACAAGCTACGTAACCTAACTCAACTTGAACAAGCTACGTAACCTAACTCAACTTGAACAAGCTACGTAACATAACTTATTAGCACCATACATGTATTTATATTAGAGGATTTCAAGAATTACGTCTCCATACAAAAAAAAAAAAAAGTTTAATAACTAACAACGTGTTTCAAACACTTAGTGGTCTTCTTTAGGGTAACAGTTACAACATATAGTTAGCTGTGAGCTTTAAGAACATCAGTGTGAATTATTTGTAATAGAATAGAATATATGAATGGTGAATAACACTATTGAATTTTTTAACAAAGGGGAATTAGCTTCAAAAATGACTTGATTAATCCTGAACCATAGTAAAACATGACTACATAGTGAAACATGAATCAATTTATAACTAGTCATGACTTTTAAATACCTGCACTGACGATAGTCGATCTACGTGACTTAGGAAGGACTGAGGGTTTAAGGCGTGTTGGTGGGGATGGGATAATATTCTAAGGAATGTAGGAATACGTAGCTATATTTACGTAAATATACATTGAAACATGACCGTTTTGCAATAGGAACCACATGTTTCAAAATTATATCAAAAAAAAAGTCAAACAACTCGGTATTCTTCGTTCAGACAAAGAGAGGAATTCACTTTAAAGGAATTGTTGATTGCGAATGCTTTTAACCCTGCTGTTTTACTTTGATGTTCTTAAAACTCACAGATATGGTATATTTTTGTTTTCACTTTAAAAATACGAGTTACAAATCGAAGAAGAGTAACACACTTACAAACTCATATTTTTTTGGGGGGAATCTGTCTTCAGAAGAAAAGAGAAAGTAAGTAAACTGGGAACAATAAGACTCTAGGTTGCAGTGGCAGTCCCACAAGGGAACACACGTAGGCCAAGCATTGGCCCTTTGTGATACCACACAATGAAGATTGATTCTACAGTTAAATTTTGACTAACTCAATTGTATTTAGAGTATAGGGATCTTTAACGAGTACCTTATCATCGAACAGGCTCGGGACCGACGGTTTAACGGTCCTTCTCCGAGGGACGAACGTGCTCAGATTTATTCACCCTCCCGCGTGAATAAATCGAGGGCCAGGTGAGGATTGAACCCCGGTCCTATCAGTTCAGAGGTGAGCACGTAACCACTGAGCTAGCCTGGCTCCTTACACAAGTATACTAATAACAGATAATAGATTAAACAAGGATAATATCATACAATGGATGCCTGTGAAGTATATCTACAGTCATATAAAACAAGTTAGCCGCTTTTAAAAGAGGGGTTTTTTTCATTCATCAACGCAAGGCACCTGCAGACTTTGAATGATTTATTAGCCACTGCAAGGTTAATTCAATATTGTTTTTCTCCTTGCAGGAAATAGAATAACAGCAGATCTCTCTGTCTTGAACCGCTCTCAGGTTCCTACAACAAAAGAAAATATAAATCACCTTTAGTGAACAAAGTCAAAGTAAGTACATGTGACAGTATGAGATTTTAGACCCTAAGTAAAGTAAATTTAAGTCTTAAAGTTTTCAGTACATTATTGAAAGGAGGACAATGACTCGCACGCCTGTACGGAAGGTACCTGTTTTGATATTAAAACGTGTACCCAGCTTTTCAGCCATATCACGGATAATAGCAGAACAGATCGATGCTTTTTAGCGTGAAAGCTCTTTCGCCACATCTCGGAGGCACCAAGCTCCATCCAAGGAATAGAAACTATCTAAGCCTCCGAGATACGCCCGAGGTGGACCACACGGAGGCGAGCTTCCACGACCCTACATCACTCGCGTCAAACCATAAAAAAAAACATAATACCATAACCAAAGCAAAAACAAACAAGCCAAAGAACATCAGTCCAAAACCAGAAAAGACAACAAAATAAAAACAAACCTCCAATAAAAGCCAAAACCACTTTATACCTTAAAAACTAAAAGCTAAAATAAGAACTCATAACAGAAAAAACTTAAAAGAAAAACCCTCTGCGTAAGACCGCGAAGTCTCCAGGACAACGGTGTTAACTCTAGCTTACGTTGGGCGGTGTGGCTCCCGGCGTATTACGTCGTCTCCTTATTATATATATATATATATATATATATATATATATATATATATACTTAAAGAATTCTTTTCTTAATTTAATTAAAACTTAATTCTTTTCTTAAAGAATGAAGGTGCCACATCATTCTCGTTGATTTGACAGCGACCTCGATTATAGAAAGATAGTTAGATGTTTGCTGGCTTTGTTAGCAAAAAAGTAACCTCCATCTACAGGTTACTTTTAAAACATATCACAAGATCTCTATCAAATTGTACTAAATATCAAGTCCCATTTGACGATGACCTCCTTTAAAGAAATATTGACTAAAATATTGCCAAATATAAACCAAGGGATACAACAGTAGACAATAAACAAAGTTAACCATTATAAAAAACAAATTTAAGTACTGTTCATGAAATACGATCTAAAAATCATTAAAATAAATTAAAAAATTGTTATTACTTTTTCATGCCGTTCTTTGAAAGTGTGTCTGTTTGAAACACACACACTTCTTCACTACTTTATTGGTCACCCGTCTATTTGTGAATTCGTCAATTGATTCTAACCTGAGGTGTATTTGAATACCCACATCATAGAATGAAACAGCTTTCAGACTTTCAAAGGCAAGTGAGATAGTTAGAGGAGGCATCTAACCACCTCAAAGTATCAACGTCATTATTAAAATGATGCCTTGTAATCGTTCAAAAAAAAATTTTTTTTTTTTGGTAAAACAGCTAGATTTTGTCAGTTTCCAAGTCGGATTTTCATTTCTGAAAAAGATAATCACTTGCCTTTGAAAGTTTGAAAGCTGTTTTTCTATTTCATTCCACGATGTGTGTATCAAACAAAACCTAAAAACGAATCAAAAAGAGACCAACATAGAAAGCACTAAAGCACGCATTATATTCCAAACCTTATCTGGCCTTCAAATTTTTCTTCTTTGTAAAAGTTTTTCTTTGAAAAAAAAAACACTGAGAAATTTTTCGCTTTTCTAGCAACCATCCTCCGTATATTATATACCAAACAAGTTTGAGACGGTTTGCTTATAGTAAAGTTGAGTGTAAACCACTACAGATTTTTTTTTTATAACTCTAAATCAAATAAGATAATTCTAATGTAGTGCAATCAGTTATTATGTGGTATTTACTCATTGTAGGGTAAAAATCTAATGAAATATTAGATTATTAAGAGGCACTCATCCTTAGGTTCGTACTTTCTGCCTTATTTTATTTTATATTAATTTTTGTACTTATTTACTTTGTACTATAGATTAACTCTCTGGTGTCATTGTATTGTTTAGTTAATGCCTGAGGAAGAACACTACGAGTTCGAAACGCGTTTATTAGATTTTTACCCTACAAATAAGATAGGTTATAAACAGTTTTAAAAACTGACATTCTATCAATAAGCTCCTTTTCATCGAGAGCATTTGGAAGGTCTTTTTTGTTGCCTAACACCAAAACAGGGATGCCAACAAGTTGCGGTTTTTCCAAAAGGCTGTGCAATTCATTTCTGGATGCTTCTAACTTGTCATGGTCTGCAGCATCCACCATGAATCTGAAAAGAAAAAAAACAGAGTCAAGTGACAAGTGCACCAAAACAACAAAAAATTTTTTTTTTCTTGTAAATAAAGTAGTGAGACTGGCAACGTCGCTTTCGATCTGGCAACGCTGGAGACGCGTGGCCTTGAGTAGCGTCAGGTGCACGTGTGATGCGCCTCCAGTATGAATCTGAACTCGCCACAGTCATTTGTTTGTCCGTAGCGTTGGTTTTCGTGAAATGGTTTTTTTCTTGAGCGTTTTAAAAATGAGTGACCTCAAAGTTGAGCAGCGGTGTGCAATCAAATTTTGCTTCAGATAATGCAACCGAAACTTTTGAAAAACTTCAGGAGGCCTATGGAGAACGTGTTTTATCAAGGGCACAGGTTTTTCGGTGGTTTAAGGAATTTTCAGAAGGAAGAGAGTCGATTGAAGATGAACCACGAAGCGGAAGGCCTTCAAGTGCAAACACCGATGAAAATGTCAACAGAGTACGGAACCTTGTGCGTTCAGATCGACGCTTGACAGTCAGAATGATCGGGGAACAGTTGAATTTGAATCACACCTCCGTTCATCACATTTTGACCAATGAATTGGTCAAAGACAACATCAAAGACAAGTGGGTGTTGCATCACGACAACGCGCCCTGTCACACTGCCATCTCAATAAACGAGTTTTCGGCCAGTAAAAACATTCCTGTTGCTCCTCAGCCTCCTTATTCACCAGACTTGAGTCCTTGTGACTTTTTCCTCTTCCCGAGATTGAAAAATCACCTCAAGGGAACTCATTTCGGGACACTACAAAACATACAAACTGCTGTAACCGACCAGCTGAAGGCCATTCCAGAATCCGAGTTCCAGCAATGCTACAATGATTGGAAGGACCGTCTCCAGCGCTGTGTGGCTTCCGAAGGGAACTATTTTGAAGGTGACAATATCACATTGTAATTATATTTGAATAGAAAATTTAAAAAAAATCAGTCTCACTACTTTATTTTCACACCTCGTATACTGCCCCATTGTGTCGTTCAGTCAGCGTTAAGAAATTATAGCAACAGTTAGTAATACACAGGGTGTCCAAAAAGTCTGTTTACAATATGAAATATGTATTACAAAAGCACTTTGTGAGATATCTTAACCAGATTTGTTTTATTCTAATATAAGGTTTATTAAATTTTTTTTTTCCTATAAACCTTTTGTGTTTCAGATAGTCTGTCGATGGAAGAAAACTGATTCAACGAACTCCTATAAAATGGCTTCTCTTGAAGTAAAAACGCAAAGTGTATCGTTGTTTCTTGAAAAAAAAGTCGAATTTTCAGACTCAACGAAACTACAGAACTAGGTATGAAAGAGATCCACTTTCCTATGCTTCCATTTGTGCACGGCGCAAGAAATTTATGGCGACAAGGATAGTATTGGATAAAGGGAGCACCAGTTCTTTGCTGCCAGTGCACCTTCCTATGCTTCCATTTGAGCATGGCGCAAGAAATTTATGGCGACAAGGATAGTATTGGATAAAGGGAGGACCAGTTCTTTGCTGCCAGTGCACCTTCCTATGCTTCCATTTGAGTACGGCGCCAAGAAATTTATGGCGACAAGAATAGTATTGGATAAAGGGAGTACCAGTTCTTTGCTGCCAGTGCACCTTTCTATGCTTCCATTCGAGTACGGCGCAAGAAATTTATGGCGACAAGGATAGTATTGGATAAAGGGAGTACCAGTTCTTTGCTGCCAGTGCACCTTTCTATGCTTCCATTCGAGTACGGCGCAAGAAATTTATGGCGACAAGGATAGTATTGGATAAAGGGAGTACCAGTTCTTTGCTGCCAGTGCACCTTTCTATGCTTCCATTCGAGTACGGCGCAAGAAATTTATGGCGACAAGGATAGTATTGGATAAAGGGAGCACCAGTTCTTTGCTGCCAGTGCACCTTCCTATGCTTCCATTCGAGTATGGTGCAAGAAATTTATGGCGACAAGGATAGTATTGGATAAAGGGAGTACCAGTTCTTTGCTGCCAGTGCACCTTTCTATGCTTCCATTTGAGCACGGCGGAAGAAATTTATGGCGACAAGGATAGTATTGGATAAAGGGAGTACCAGTTCTTTGCTGCCAGTGCACCTTTCTATGCTTCCATTCGAGTACGGCGCAAGAAATTTATGGCGACAAGGATAGTATTGGATAAAGGGAGTACCAGTTCTTTGCTGCCAGTGCACCTTTCTATGCTTCCATTCGAGTACGGCGCAAGAAATTTATGGCGACAAGGATAGTATTGGATAAAGGGAGTACCAGTTCTTTGCTGCCAGTGCACCTTTCTATGCTTCCATTTGAGCACGGCGCAAGAAATTTATGGCGACAGGGATAATATTGGATAAAGGGAGTACCAGTTCTTTGCTGCCAGTGCGTAAGTCCCTCCACGAGAATTTACGCTTGTACGCTTACAAAGTGTAACTGTTACCGGCTCTTGAGCTAAATGTCAAGCACGAAGAGAGTTTGTTGAAGAAAACCGTCCCAGTATTTCCATACTTAGCTCTGTAGTATCGTTGAGTCTGTACATCGGACTTTGTTTCAGTGAACCACGATACACTTTACACTTTTCCTTAAGGAGTAGTCATTTTAAAGGGATTCAACGAGTCAGTTTTCTTCCATCGGTAGAGTATCTGAAACACAAAAGTTTTATATGATAAAACTATAATTAAGACTTATTAAAATAAAACAAATCCGGTTAAGATATCTCATAAACTCTTTTGTAATAAATTTTTGCAAATTGTAAAGAGACTTTGAATCAGTTGAACAGTTATTTGATCATTGAATCAAGATATATACAAAATAAGTGTATTTAATAAAACTAAATATACTTAATAATATGCATGTATTTTTTAAGGGAGTTTGGAAACCACTGGGCTAGGGTATGGCTTTCTATATTAACAACAGTCTCTATTTCATATAACTCGATAAAAAGATTTCACATAAACACGTGAAATAACAATCAATGATCAAACCACAATAAGAAATGGGAAAACAAGACTAAGATCTTTCAACTGTAACAAGCGGTCTTCGTCAGAGTCAAAAATCCAACTGACTCTGTCTCTGACTCAGTTGGGTTTTTGACTCTGACGAAGACCGCTTGTTACGGTTGAAAGATCTTAGTCTTGTTTTCCCATTTCTTATTGTGGTTTGATCATTGATACTTAATAATATGCATGTATTTAATAAGGGAGTTTGGAAGTTTGAAAACCACTGGGCTAGGGTATGGCTTTCTATATTAACAACAGTCTCTATTTCATATAACTCAAATGAAACTAGTAAATAATCTCTATTAACTGTAAATTAATAAATAATTTACAGTTAATAACTTACAATAAATTAACTGTAAGTCAATAGAAACTATTAAATGTAAATAGTCTCTATTAACAACAAAATTTCACATATTTTATTAGATAAATGAAGAAAACATCAATTCAAGGTATATACACAATCAAGCATATTTAAAACTCACATTGAGTATTTTACATATATATATATATATAAAACAGTCTCATGGTGGTGCAGGAAAAATCACCCCCTTAAATAATCCTTGAGGAAAAATCACCCCTTAAATAATCCTTGAGGAAAAATACCCCTGAAAAAAATCCTTGAGGAAAAATCGCCCCCTCAAATAATTATTGAGGAAAAATCCCCCTGAAAAAAATCCTTGAGGAAAAATCGCCCCCTCAAAAAATCATTGAGGAAAATCACCCCCTCAAATAATTATTGAGGAAAACCCCCCTGAAAAAAATCCTTGAGGAAAAATCGCCCCCTCAAAAAATCATTGAGGAAAAATCCCCCTCAAAAAATCCTTGTGGAAAAATCGCCCCCTCAAAAAATCATTGAGGAAAATCACCCCCTGAAATAATTCTTCAGGAAAAATCCCCCTGAAAAAAATCCTTGAGGAAAAATCGCCCCCTCAAATAATTCTTGAGGAAAAATCCCCCTGAAAAAAATCTTTGAGGAAAAATCGCCCCCTCAAAAAATCCTTGCGGACCCCCCCCCCCCCCCCCCGGAAAAAAAATGAAAATGAACCTATACTTTTTCGATGGAAATACGATCCGAAATGGTGAAATATAGTTCAATGTACAAAAAAAAAATTACAAACTCACACCTACAGTCTGTAATTTTCGGTTTGAACCGTCTCCAGGAGAGATAAGAGCGGGTTTAAACCAAGAGATAAACCAAGCCCACTGATTTAGAGACGCTTGGAGACCAACAACAAATTTTCTAGGTTTAAAAAATCCAACTCTCGTTGTTGACGTTTCGGTTTTAAAATACCCGATACGTCATCAAAAAAAGAGTTTGATTTTTAAAGCTAGAAAATTAACAGAATCCCGATTAGATAACACAGCTATTCTATCAAACGGCCGATAATATATTATTGAATCTCTTATATATAAGAGAGCAGAGGAGAGCCTTAAACAGTGGGACCACAAATGGAAGTATTCTCCGAATGGGGCTCAAACAAAAAAGTTCTTTCCTACTGTACAACTACGTCTCAGATCTGATGTGAAGATGTCGCACAGGATGACTCAGATGCTCAGCGGGCATGGGAAGTGCAATGAGTATCTGAGTCGTTTTAAAATTGTACAAAACTCTGCTTGTCTTTGTGGGTCGGCTTGCCAGACATGGGATCACTTGTTGTTTGACTGTAAACTCTTGGAAGGAATAAGAGTGGACCTTGTCAGAGAGGTGCTGACCTCAGGTGGTACATGGCCTGAGAAACACAGTGAAATTGTGAAAAGACACTATGGACAATTCCATAAATTAGTGAATAATATAGACTTAGACATGTACAACTTGTAAAATTCTTGTTTATTACTATTAATTTAAGTATGTATAAATATTACTTCATGATATAGGTAAAGATAAATTTGATATATTCCCTATAATTAATAAGATATATATTGTATATAATTAGATATAAGATATATTAAAGCTGCGATAAATGTGTAATCTATAAGGGAACACATTGTAAATATACGGTCCTGATGCAGGGTTACTGTGTTGGGGAAAAAAAAAAAAAAATCTCTTATATATGTATATATATATATATATATATACTGACACAATGGCGTTGACTCCTCGACAATACCTCTCCCACATAGATCTAAACCTGGGCTGGCCTCCAATGTCCCAAACTTTTATCGTTACATTTCCTTTCGTTATCTTTCTCATGTTGAAACCAACTGTTGGGATCATATCCTGCATGAATTGGCCAGACTGAAACAAAAAAAAAAAGTCATATGTTGTAATGGTAGATTTATCCTTAGATTTTAAGATAAACCATGCTTGACAGATTGTTATATCCTAAGATTCTTATTCTAATTTGTTCAAATGTCAGATTTATCCTAAGATGTTAACATAAACTATGCACGATAGATTGTTATGCTAACATGGTCAAATGTCAGATTTATACTTACATTTTAACACAAACCCTGTATGACAGATTGTTATATCCTAAGATTCTTATGCAAGTCAAATAATTATGATAATAAAAGTATAAAACTTGGTTAATGGATCCATCATTTTTTTTGACTTTTATATCGTTCCTCGGGAGAGAACGTTAAGCCGTCGGTCCCGAGCCTGTACGAAGTCAAGTACTCGTTAAAGATCCCTAATCGAAATTCAATACCTGTATTTCATGATTGTGATTTAAAGCGAAGTGAGGCAGAGAATAGTCTAACTATCCTCCCTTCTCATATGTATGAATTATCTCAGAAATATGAGTTGCGTAATTTGAAGTCATATCAGAGAGAAAAACGCTGACAAGTATAGCACAAGAAAATAGGTAAAAAAAATAATAAATTCTGCTCCATCACTAAGGATAAATTAGGATACGGATAATTAAATTATGTTTTCGAGACCATGGTCTTTAGGGAGTATAACCACTGCTGTATATATAAAATATAAAGTTTGTCTGTCTGTACGAAATAAAACTGGAGATATGTAGATACAAATAAACATAAGGATCTTATATACCTTTTAATATTAGGAAACTAACTACGGTAATTTGATCTAGATGAAGGTCGGTTTTTGGGATCTACCTGCCCATAATCAAAATGACTTGACATAATCTAACACCCGGGTAGATCAACTAGTATATTATTAAAAATATAAACACGACTTCAAAATTCACGAAGAGTAATAAAACACACTTACAAACTCAAATTTTCGGGTAAACCATCTTCAGGAGAAAAAAAGAAAGGTATATCAAGCAGGTTGTAGACACAACGTCAAGTTGCCTTGGGTTGCCCTTTCTCTTTTCTCCTGAAGATGGATTACCCGAAAATTTGAGTTTGAAAGTGTGTTTTTTTACTCTTTTTTGAATTTTGAACTCGTATTGTGTCCAGTTTAGATCGTCATTTCGCTTATTAAGTAAAAATATAAACAGTAATACTAAAAAAAATGTATGTTTCATCTCCTTTTGTGCAGAATTGTACAGAATTAGGAAAGATTATTTTAGGTTTAGGTTAGATACCAGCTTGATTGGACTTAAGCCGTTTTTCGACATAAGTTTCCCTCTTCAGGTCTCAATTTTACTATGTTAGTAAAGGTATACGTGTACTTTCATTTAATTATGTCAGTTTGTATTGCTCCCATGTATATGGTGGTATTTTAAAGAAAAAAAAGGGAAAATATGTATATCAATTCAATTAACTGTCGTGAAATATAAGCCTTGAAAATTGTTCAATACATGGATATTAGTTAAATACATGAGTTAGTTGCGATTGAAGATGGACAACGTCCGAATGCGCTCCAACGACTCTAACATCGTACGAGGTATGACGGTTTACCAGATTAAGACTATAAAACTTCAAAATTGTATTAATTCTATATAAAAAAAAAATTGAATGTAGTTTAAAACAGGGCTGTGGAATCGGAGTAGGTAAATTATGGACCAGACGAATCGGAGTACGTAAATTCTCTTTCCGACTCCAAATAAAAAAAAATAAGTATCTAAACTGCTGTGACTCTCTGTCTGAACTTGTTTACGGTCAAATTTATAACAGAAAAAACAAATGCGCTGAATACATATGACGCGTTAGGTGCCAGAAGGGCCAATTCAACAAAAAAAACGAAAAATGGGTTTTTCATCAGAAAAGTGTTTCCATAACCTTATTATTACGCACACAAAATATCATAACCCAATTCATCCTCCTTGCACTGAAATTTCGAATTTTACTTTAGAGACCGTAAGACAAACGGACTATCAGGCAGAGCTATTTATTATATTATATTCTACATTTGTATGTATTGTCAGATAACTGTGCTGGACAGAATAAAAATATAAATTTAGTGTTGATGTATCTGCGAGAAATTCATCAAAGTTTATTAATTCATATTGAACACATTTATCTCATTTCTGGACATTCAACAATGCCTTGTGACTCTCAATTTGGGCAAATCGAACAAAATATTAAGAGGCAGTACAACAACATTATTTACACCATAAACGATTGCATTAAAGCAATAGCAACCGCTGTTTCAGAACGGTTCTCTGTTGTAAAAATGAAGCAGTCAGACTTTTTAAACTTCGACGAGTTGCAGAAGTTTGTTGTAAACAGAAAATGCAAGGATGTCAAATTTATGGATGCGCGAAAACTGATATTCCATCATGAGTATCAAGAAGGTACGTAATCCAAACAGAATATCAAGCCAATTCCATTAATAAACACCACATTAGATTACAAAAAGGAAGAAAACCTTTCAGTTCCAGTATTTTCAATCTAGCTAACCAGTTAATAGTGCCAAAATATTGTGATATTTTGCCTATAACTCAAGAAAAAAAGAAAGATATCAATGAACTAACAGAATCAATGCCTTCTTTTGCAAAATTGTACTATAAAAGTATATTAGATCAAATAGAAGTGCAAAAGGATAAAAGAAATGATGCCTCAGTTGATGAAACTGATGATATAATGGGATTACATACCCTAATTTATGATACAAATGTAAATGCAGAATGTAAATTACTTTGTAAATACTGTGTATTGTATGTAAATAAAATTGTACTGTATATAAAATTGTTGTGTTGATATAATATACAAATTTGAAATAAATGTTACAGATACAAAGCTAGCTATGAACCGTAAAAGCTAGAACACATTAAAACACTTTTTCAAATGCTTCTCCTGTAAACTTTACTGAATGTTGAATTTGCCCTTCTGGCGCCTAACGCGTCATATGCTGTTGTGAAGAAAAATCACAATAAATAAACATGTGGTGCTATAAATAAAGTTTAAATCGTGATGGAAAAAAAAACAATAGTAATAAATGCTCTGAAGCATTTTACTTTACGTCATCAGAGAGCAAACAAAGTAAAAAACTGAGAAGCTAACATAAAAGTAATATCGAAGGAAGGTAACGAAACAGCTGGAAACTCAAGTCACAATACAGCTTGATAAGAAAAAAAAAAAACAAAATTAACAATGCAAGGTCAACAGAAAGAAAATTAATAATAAAAAATATAACTAGAAAAAATATATATAGTTTCTAAACATAATCAATATATAGAGACAAAAAATAAATAGAATAAACAATAAAAAACAAAACAAGAATACAAGGAGAAAGAAAATAAATTTAAACATTAAGCTATATTATTAGAATAAAAAATCTGGTCAGAGTTCATGTTTATATATGAACAAATCAAAGATATGTTCAAAGACGTTCATATTAGTTAATAATAACAAATCAAAGACGTTCTGATATATGAAATGTGCTGTTTGTTGTCTTTGCATATATCTGCACACCATATTTAAACATTATGGTTGCTTTGGTAACAGAGATACGATGCAAACAATCAGTTTTAAAAACTGAGAGCCAAGGGAATTTAAGAGTTTTCTTTTTTATTTCAACTATTACTCTGTTATGATAACTAAACTGTACTATAACAGTGTGTATGGAAATTATATTGCTATAATTTTATATTATAAACAGTCAGCACTGAACTATTTAATATATTTTTTGCAATAAAATGATAAAAAGAAGCTAAAAAAGGCATAGGCTATCGCCATAGAGTTATTTATGATTTTAAAATTAGCTTGATGACTCACTTGGCATTGATAAAATGTCATTTTTGGTTGATAAGTAACATAAAATACGAAAATGGTATATGCTTAAATATTAACCAGTCGGAGTCGGTTCTTTCAAATATCCCAGAGGCAAGTTTCCCAGTTCAAGTTTCTATTCACCATCTCTGGTTTAAAATTTTAGGTTCACATCTCTCAATGGCTTATGATAAGCACGAAAGCTAATAAAAATAAAATAATAGGTCCCCATAATTTATTCTATCTATTTAAACAAAAAAAATGTTTATATATGTATCAAAATTAATTAACAGATGCAAATTATAACTAAACATGAAACATTACATCCTGTTTGATATACACATTAATGACTTTTATAAACACAAGTATTGTAAATAAATTATTTTTAACATTCAATTTTGGAAATTGTGATTAAAAACTATTAATATTAATTGATGCAACAATTGTAATATTCTATCGATTTAGTTGAAGTTGTAGATGGTGTAAGGAAATTGCATGATATTCACATATTGCAAAGTGCAAATGTAACTAGGAATTAGATTGGATTGTTTAAAACTGACATTTTAATGAAGAAAATTAAAACTGCAATGTGTTTTAAGTAATTCAACAGGTTGTATAAATAGAAACACCAACAATAGATGTGTACATAGTTTTAAATGAATAGAAGTAAAATTATAGATGAGAAAACAGTTCAGAAGAAAGAATTTAGGAATTTAAGAGTTAAAAAAAAAATGGAATCATAAATTTAATAATGTTGTTGCACAAACAGGAAATATTTGTAATCTTTTCATATTTATTTTCAATTTGAAGGTTTCAAAGTTTATGACTGACTACCAAACAGTAAACGATAACATCCTATTGATGTTTTTCCCTCAATCAACATGAACAAAACCATGACTAAGAGAGAACTCAATAATCAATAGTTGACTTCACTATGTTACACAAAAAAATTATCTCTCAAATAATGACATTTCATAAAAAAAAAACTAATACTCACAGCTATTACATTCACGAAAGTCGTTTTTCCTGAACACTGAAGTCCAACTAAAGTTAACTCCAATTCTTCTTTCCAAAATAAACTTCTAAACCAGTCTAATATTTTATTTATTACAGATAACATGTTTAATGAATTTATTCTTTGATGATTTTAAAACGATAAACTTAATACTAAGATCACAGATAAAGAATAGATGCTGAACAACCGATTCGAACATAAAACACCAACTGAATGATATTCATGGCCGAGCAACACGCCTACCAACATAAAGCTGATAACTGATAAGTAGATAAAACACTAAATTTTAATTAAAATATACAAAATAATTTCCACAAAAAGAATAAAAATACCACCAATAAATAAAGTTCCGTTATTTCATTATCAAGTCATAATTAAGTAAATAATTTTTAATTAAACAAATTGTAAGACAAATCAATTCCAAATAAAATAATTTGAACATTATTTAATATTTAAGTTATTTTTATGTTTGTATTGTATCCGAAAATCAATTTAACAAATTTTAAATCAATATTAAAATAACATTATAATATTGATTTAATTATTATTATTTGATTGTGGTTATTTTAAACGGTGAATCATAAAATTGTTTAGACAGATTAGAATAGAGATTATTAGAAGACTTTTGGAAAAATAGTAATGTAATGTGTAGTTTCCTTAATATTCTTAGTTAAAGGTGACATCCGCGTAGTATGATAGTACTATTTTCCTATTGGTTCTAGCATAGTATGATAGCGTAAACTATACTTTTAATCTAAGGATGTACAGTATATTCAAGTAGAAAGATGAATAAGTAAAAAATTAACAACATATGACACGCTATACTAGAAATGTAAGGGGTGGAGCTTAGATTTTAAGTTAGACATACACAAATCTACTAAAAGTTTCAGCTCGCTATGTCTAATAGTGGCTGAGTTTACTAGTCACAAAATTTTGCAAAAAACAAACAAAAATTTTTCTAAGGGTGGATTCGGTTTCTCAAATGTATGAAACGTAAAGATAACTTGAAATGAGTTAGTTTTAATCAATGTACAGACAAAACCTTTCTTTTATTTATACGGTTGAGAGAAATAAAAGCAAGAAATATGACCTTACCTTAAAGACTGGTTGATAAAGGTCAGAGGATACGACAGGACGTGGCAAGAAAGGTCATATTTCTTGCCACGTCCTGTCGTATCCTCTGACCTTTATCAACCAGTCTTTAAGGTAAGGTCATATTTCTTGCCACGTCCCGTCGTATCCTCTGACCTTTATCAACCAGTCTTTAAGGTAAGGTCATACCTTATGGGGTAGCCATTTCAACTTAATAGTGTTTCCTACTACTACTACTACAACGACTATTTCGATATATGTTGTAAATTTAGAAAAAAAAGTCGTCTCTATATACGATGATTTGCTCGAGATACGATTTACGATGAAGCATTATATACGCATAGTAGCGTAATGAAACGAGTGGAAGTGAAGTAACTTAAACATAAATCTTAAGTGTGTAAACGTAAAGAAATTCAAGGTAAAAAATTAAAAAAAAAAGAGCAAATAAATTCTCTCTCAGTGCAAAAATTGTTAGCCAGGTCCTGTTTTACGTTAAGTGAAGCGTACAGTTTAAAAAAAAAGAAATATAAATAAGATAAGTTACGTACTGTAAGTTACTGTACGCTCCACGTCCCGTCGTATCCTCTGACCTTTATCAACCAGTCTAGGGTAAGGTCATATTTCTTGCCACGTCCTGTCGTATCCTCTGACCTTTATCAACCAGTCTTTAAGGTAAGGTCATAGATCACCAAAGTTAAGCAATATTGAGCGTGGTTATCAATTTTATGGGGTGACTTTGATTAAAGGTTAGCTTTAATTAAATTATTTTCAAATTCCCTTAGGCCCATCAGCTATAACATAGTATTAAATTTTATAGACCTGTTCTTATTAAATCATCAAAGTGAAGCAATATTGAGCGAGGTTACCACTTGGATGGGTGACAAGTTTATAAGTACTTGTAATCATTACGACTAAACCAATACACTCCTATAGCCAAATTGAATAAACCTCTTCTCATTAGATCACCAAAGTTAAGCAATATTGAGCGTGGTTATCAATTGGATGGGGTGACAAGGTTAGCTTTAATTAAATTATTTTCAAATTCGCTTAGGCCCATCAGCTATAACATAGTATTAAATTTTATAGACCTGTTCTTATTAAATCACCAAAGTGAAGCAATATTGAGCGAGGTTACCACTTGGATAGGTGACAAGTTTATAAGGACTTATAATCATTACGACTAAACCAATACACTCCTATAGCCAAATTGAATAAACCTCTTCTCATTAGATCACCAAAGTTAAGCAATATTGAGCGTGGTTATCAGTTGGATGGGGTGACAAGGTTAGCTTTAATTAAATTATTTTCAAATTCGCTTAGGCCCATCAGCTATAACATAGTATTAAATTTTATAGACCTCTTCTTATTAAATCACCAAAGTGAAGCAATATTGAGCGAGGTTACCACTTGGATGGGTGAAAGTTTATAAGTACTTATAATCATTACGACTAAACCAATACACTCCTATAGCCAAATTGAATAAACCTCTTCTCATTAGATCACCAAAGTTAAGCAATATTGAGCTTGGTTACCACTTGGATGGGTGACAAGTTTAAAATGTACTTATATCAATAATGACGACTAATCCAACACACTCCTATAGCCAAATTGAATAAACTTGTATCATTAGATAAACAAAGATAAGCACCACTGGGCGTGGTTAACCACTTGGATGGGTGACACATTATATTCCTCTGGTGAGAGGGGAGAAGGGCTCCTTCTTTGTATCGAGTGGGTGAATAAAGAATATTTTAAAGTACAAAAGTCGATTTAAAAACCTCTCTAAAATATATTTATATTGATATTGAATAAACACAAATATATATTATCTGTGTTCTACATATCTATTAAATACAATCAATATAACAGTTTGTTAAAATATTCCTAAGGCTATGTTCATTACCTTATCAGTCACTAATCTAAATAGATAATATCTAATTATCACTAATCTAAGATGGCCGCTTTAATAATCATTTCATTAAATTTTCCCTTCTAAAATAAATAATTGAATATTTTCATCTAGTGAGTTATGATATAATTTTTTGAAATTTTCTAGAACACGACATTTTATATACAAAAAAATTGTATATACATATATATATATATATAATGTAATTTTTTTGAGGGTTGAGGTCCAATGATTTTAAACTAGTCCTTTTTGCCGACGTTTCGACATATATTTATGTCATCTTCAGGGCTTGGAAATCTGTTTATGTTGCAGCATACTTATTTACTACTGTTTCATGATGGCTACTATTTGTTTTCTTTATGTCGAAACGTCGAAAACGTCGGCAAAAGGACTAGTTTAAAATCATTGGACCTCAACCCTCAAAAAAATTACATCATATAAATATTGGGTCAAGAAAACAAATCATGATATGTATATATATATATATATATATATATATATATATTCGTAAATTTTGGTAGCAGTCCTTCTTTGACACACACATTATTGAAATTGACACCAAATTTAGCTGATACCTGTTTCTTAACAAGTTTCTCCTTAGATCTTATTCACGTCCTGATGATGAATGTTGATCATTCGAAACATGTCGACCATAGGAGATGTACTTTATTGTGTAGACGAAATAACGGGAGTGTTGTTTAGAAAAATTGAGAAACTTGTTAAGAAACAGGTATTAGCTAAATTTGGTGTCATTTTCAATAATGTATATATATATTAAAATATATCGGGACTCGGTCAGTTCTTCAGGTTCAAATTAAACACACATTGCTAACGTTTCGGTTTTTATTAAAAACTTTTTTATAGTTAGAAGTCACGTGTCACTTCAAACTAGACAGTTCTTAATAAAATTCACAGATTATATTTTGTTGCAAAAATAATCTCTAATATACTAATTAGTTTTTCTGTTTCAGAAAATTTCATACTTCTTTTAAGTTTTCTCACTAACCTATTGTCAAAGTTACTATTGTAATTTCTTATTTGTAACTAATTGCGCTTTTTATGTATATTTCATTTTTCAATGATTGAATTATTACTTATATTTCCTCTATTCTGTGATAGAGATTTCAAATAAAAACCGAAACGTTGACAATGAGAGTTTAATTTAAACGTGAAGAACTGACCGAGTCCTGATAAATTTTAATTTTGTTTTTACATCACGGCCGATATTATTATCAATATATATATATATATATATATTGTAAACAGGAAAACGATCCAAAAGGACAACAAACGTTTTAAGATGAATCACAAACACAGAACTAAGGAACAAACAGACTTACTGTCTCTAATTTTCGGTTGAACCGTCATCAGGAGAGTTGAGATAGGGACACCAAGCACACTTGTGAAGCGACGGTTGGAGACCCTATCCTTATCTCAACTCTCCTGATGACGGTTCAACCAAAAATTAGAGATAGTAAGTCTGTTTGTTCCTTAGTTCTGTGTTTGTCATATATATATATATATATATATATATATATATATATATATATATATATGAGTCGTTATCAGAGCGAATCACATATTTTCCTGAAGACGAGGACATCGAAATATAGTAGTGAGTTCAGTGATTTCTTTTCTATGTGTTCTTTTTAAATTCTAGTTTTTATATATATATATATATTAATATATAAAAAGATTTCACATAAACACGTGAAATAACAATCAATGATCACCACAATAAGAAAATGGGAAAACAAGACTAAGATCTTTCAACCGTAACAAGCGGTCTTCGTCAGAGTCTGAACTGAAATTGGGTTTTTGACTCTGACGAAGACCACTTGTTACGGTTGAAAGATCTTGGTCTTGTTTTCCCATTTTCTTATTGTGGCTTGATCATATATTAATATATATTTGATTAAATAAACAGCAGCTTCTGAGTTCACGACTTAAAGCTGGTCTGCTCTAGTTTTCTAATAACTTTCCGATGGGCTGGTGTTAATTCCCAAATCATTTGTCCAAGCGACATGTATTATGGCTACGCGAAGATTTGCTGCCCTCATACACTAATATTAATATATATATATATATATATATATATATATATATATATATACTTTTTCGTTGGAAATATGATCCAAAACGGACAAATATATATATATATGATCAAACCATAATAAGAAATGGGAAAACAAGTCTAAGATCTTTCAACCGTAACAAGCGGTCTTCGTCAGAGTCAAAAACCTAACTGAGTTTGATGAATAACCAAAAACCAAAACCAAAAACCCAAAACTCAGTTGGGTTTCTGACTCTGACGAAGACCGCTTGTTACGGTTGATAGATCTTAGTCTTGTTTTCCCATTTCTGATTGTGGTTTGATCATTGATTGTTATTTCACGTGTTTATGTGAAATCTTTATATATATATATATATATATATATTTCACATAAACACATGAAATAACAATCAATGATCAAACCACAATATGAAAATAGGAAAACAAGACTAAGATCTTTAGCTGTTTTCGAACTTTTTTCCGTTTCAGGAGGATGGTCTCCAGACTTCTTTTTCCTTTGTATCTATCATACAGAGGAAAATCCCTGAAGCTCTTATCAGTGGTATTTTATCCGCTCCGGCGGAGTAAAGCTATTTACTCAAGAGAGGGTCTCGCCTGGAACCCTTGAGACTCCGTTCATAATACAGTAACCCCTGTATCCATCCATCCTTCAACACGGATCACATAACATAATGTTATGTATAACATAATAATAGGTATAACATAATGTTATACCAACCCTTGAATTGTGGTTGGGATAAGAGGAGACTACAAGCTGTTTAGACACAAATTTAAAAATGAAATCAACTTTAAGGGGGAAAGAGTGAGTCATCAAAATGTGTAATACATCAAAACATTTTTTAATTTCTTTTTCTACTAGCTAAACTTTATTTATAGCAACTCAAAAATAAAAACAACAAGGATAGAATACAGAGAAACAGTTATTCAAATATATATATAAATATATATATAATAGATTCAATAATTTATCGACCGTTTGATAGAATAGGTGTGTTCTCTAATCGGGGTCGGGTCAATATTCCAGGATAAAAAATTAAACTCTCGTTGCCAACGTTTCGGTTTTATTTAAAACCTTTTTCATAGGCAGAAGTAAGAATTTTTTAACTAAGAAAATGAAATTTACATTGTTGTTGCTTTAAATAATGTAAATTTCATTTTCTTAGTTAAAAAATTCTTACTTCTGCCTATGAAAAAGGTTTTAAATAAAACCGAAACGTTGGCAACGAGAGTTTAATTTTTTATCCAAGAAAATTGACCGAACCCCGATTAGAGAACACACCTATATAAATATATATAGTAATTAAAAGAAACAGTCCAGCGGACTTTTAAATTAAAAGCAATTTAAAAAGCAGATATCGCACAGATAGACACAGGAATAACTCACTTCTATATTTCGACCATCGTTGTCATCAGGAGGCGAAGAGTACCGCAGTTAGGCTGAGTCGCCGCTCTGCCTTCCTGCGGGACTCTTCGCCTCCTGATGACAACGATGGTGGAAATACAGAAGTAAGTTATTACTTGTGTCTATCTGTGTGATATCTTCTTTTTAATTAGTTATATATATATATAACAATTAAAAGAAACGGTCCAGCGGACTTTTTTAAATAAAATAAATTCAAAACGAAGGAAACACACAGACATCGATATTTCAATGTGAGTTATGTCTGTGTCTTTCTGTGTGTTTCCTTCGTTTTGAATTAATTTTATAAATATATATATATATATATATATTGAAAATAATACATTAAGATTTCAGTCATTCAAAAAGAAAAAAAATACTTGGAAATACTATTAAAATCACACTAATACCATAATAATAATAATAATAAAAAAAACTTCTTCGAGGAAACATAAAATAAAAATTCATAATTAAATAAATATATATATATAAACTTAAAATCGCAAGAATACAACACAAAATGCTTTCAAGACTGTCAATGTTTTAACTATAGTTTTTTTATTTTTCTGAAGTTCAGGAAAAGTTCACTAGTTGTGGGATGTTTTTCATTTCTTTTTATATAAAACCTGAAATATTTAAATAAATTTATTATTTACTTTGTTATGATTATAATCAAATCTCTATTACTATAGCTCTAACACAAATACACAAACAAGGATATATATATGAAAGTTGTTTATTTATTTACTCTTCTTTATATAATCTAGGAGGCCTCACAGCTTATTTTTTTTTTTTAGTCAGTCACCGCCCAGTAACACCTAAGATATGTATATGAGACAAAATGTCGTACGAAGAATCAGAATGAAGAAAAAATAAGCTCTGACACCTCCTAGATTTTATATATATATATATATACATATATGATGTAATTTTTTGAGGGTTGAAGTCTAATGATTTGAAAGTAGTCCTTTTGCCGACGTTTCGACTATATTTATATCATCTTCAGGGCTACAACATGATTGTTTTACAATTAGCACTACTATTACTACTATTTTGGTTATTTATTACATTTTACATGTACAGAAACAGAAAGGAATTGATTGATAAATCAGTTATTTCGACTATGGATTTTTTTACATTGACATAAGGATATTGTTATAATTATTCTATTGCTTTTACAATTATTTCATAAGTATAGAGATCAATATTTGATTTATCTCTATACTCTGAAATCTGTGAAATAATTGTAAAAGCAATAGCATAATTATAAAAATATCCTTATGTCAATGTAAAAAAATCCATAGTCGAAATAACTGATTTATCAATAAATTCCTCTTTGTTACTGTGCATGTAAAATGTAATAAATAACCAAATAGTAGTAATAGTAGATCTAATTGTAAAACAATCATGTTTTAGCCCTGAAGATGGCATAAATATATAAAGGACTAACTTCAAATCGTTAAACCTCAACCCTCAAAAAATTACATCATATAAATATTGGGTCAAGAAAACAAATCATGATGTATATACATATATGATCAAACCACAATAAAAAATGGGAAAACAAGACTAAGATCTTTCAACTTAAAGTTGGGTTTTTGACTCTCACGAAGACCGCTTGTTACGGTTGAAAGATCTTAGTCTTGTTTTCCCATGTCTTATTGTGGTTGGATCATTGATTGTTATTTCACGTGTTTATGTGAAATCTTTTTATATACATATATGCATACGTATTTCTAATGTAGTGCAATCAGTTATTATGTGGTATTTACTCAATATAGGGTAAAAATCTAATGAAATGGTCTCCACATATAAAAAATTTAATGATATAAACAACGCGTTTCGAACACGTAGTGTTCTTCCTGAGGTTAGATTTTTACCCTACAATGCATACGTATTTATGAATTTCTCACCTATTTCCACTTTTTCGTTCTTTTTTTGGAAAGATTTTCCAGTTTTCTGATTGATTCCTTTCTGGTATGAAATAGCGTATGCAACAACTATCCATAATGCATTTTATTCCACATATTTGTACACTAACTTCCATTTTTTATCTAATACTTGCTGTTAATTTACAATTGAACTTAACCACTTAAAAACAACATGTTTCGGTCCTTCAAAAGACCATCATCTGGTTTTTTTTATTATACATTTTTAACTAATACTTAACGCACGTGTCCCGAAAAAATGTATACACAATTTAAATTATTGTAATACTACAATAATTTCTATTATAACTATAACTTTACATCATAACTATATTCATAGTTGTGATCGACCGCCATGTTAACTCATCAGAAATTACAGTATGCTGTGGATTATAATCAAAAGGATTAATTCAGTGATTTTTTAACTCCACTGTAGCTGGTCTTATTTACTTGAACCTGCTGCACCTTTTCAAGTACTTTTTCGGTCTTGATCATCATCAGTAAAAGAATGAGTTAATCTGAAATTTAATTTTTCCACTTAAAACATTTGTACCGCATTAATTGATTACCCGCATTAATCAGCTTCGAAAAGATGGGTACATTTTTTTTTTGTAAACCCTTGGCAATATCGGTAGTATGTAGAACAAAGAGGACTGCAGTTTGAGAACAGTTGGTGGCAAAACAATAAAATAATGCTTATTAATTAGTTTACATGGTTAAAAAAAAAATTACAATAAACATCTAAATTACAATAATTTAAAGTGTGTATACATTTCTTTGGGACACCCTGTATATACTGATGTATATGATGTTTTAAACTACAAGGAAAAAAGGAAAACAATATAAACAAATGCTCTGAGGCCTTTCAATTTATGTCATCAGAGAGCAAACAATATAAGAAAAAAAAATAAGGTATCATAAAAGTTAACCAGAAGGAAGGTGTAAACTTAAGTGACAATATGACTTGACAAGAAAAAAACACCCAATAAAATAAAAAAAACCCATGATATTGGAAGAAGCGTTTCATTCTTTATTACTTGCAACGTGGTTTTTGTTTTTCTTTGGTTGGTTTTTTTTGTTCTTGTTTCAAGGCGTTGCCGGGGGTAGGAGTGGCGTTGTTGAAGACTTGGCATTCTGTATGTAATTCATTGCTGATCTTATAAGGCGAAGGTTTGATCTGCGAAGGAAAGACCCCACTAGATTATATTCGGCATCGCTTTTCCTTGATCCAATAGCACCTCCGCAAAGGACTTTCGTTGTGAGGCAAAGAAGCCATTGAAGGATCTGAAACAACAAACCATACATGAAAAACACCATCAAATAAACACAACACATCTATATCTCTTTACTTATATTTATATATATATATATATATATATATATATATATATACTTTTTTGATGAAAATACGATCCGAAATGGACAAATACAGTTCAATGTACATAAAGAAACGTAGAGAAATTAAAAACACACACTTACAGTCTCTAATTTTCGGTTGAACCGTCTTCAGGAGAGATACGAAAGGGAAACCAAGCGCACTGGTACAGAGACGGTTGGAGATTTCTCTATGTACATTGAACTATATATATATATACACCTCATTAAATATCTTGCCAACATTAAGTTTAGTATGTTTCCTACATACCTTTTCAAGGTTTCGAATGCTACTTTTCCATCTTTTTGGTATCAAGATATTTAATGAGGTATGTTTAAAAGAAGGTCTGCTCCCAAATTATACCAATATATATATATATATATATATATATATATGATGTAATTTTTTTTTAAGGGTTAAAGTCCAATGATTTTAAACTAGTCATTTTTCCGACGTTTCGACATATATTTATGTCATCTTCAGGGCTACAACAGGATTGTTTTAGAATTAGTACTACTATTACTACTATTTGGTAATTTATTACATTTTAATATGTACAGTAACAAAGAGGAATTTATTGATAATTCAGTTATTTCGACTATGGATTATTTTTTTTTTTATACATTGACATAAGGATATTGGTATAATTATTCTATTGATTTAGAATTATTTCATAAGTATAGAGATCACTATTTGATTACCTTGGAAATCTGTTTATCTTTCCAAGGTAATCATATTCTGGTAATGCTTCAATCTGATCCATGTTTTCCGATATGACAAAACAATCATCAACAAATCAGCAGTAAATCAGAGGTTTAATTTTAGACCTGTTCATCATAGTAATGTTCTCGATGTGGCACATATAATAATTAGGTATGTTCAAAGGCTATTAGTAAGTTCCAAAGGCGAGCTCATGGCAACTCCTTCAGTCTGCAAATACATCGAGCCGTCTATATTTGTGCATGGATTTCCATCGTACATACCTCTGAAGTAGTTTATTTATCTGGTTTTTGCTTAAAGGCGGAGGTGGTATGCTGTTATTGGAGTACACATAACAGTGTACTCCACTGTTACATAACAGTATCACATTACATCATATTACAGATGATGTAATAGTTTCTTTGACTGGCATATTCGTGAATAGTGATTCTACATCCAACGATGTCATATTGCAGATGATGTCAATAGTTTCTTTGACTGGCATATTCGTGAATAGTGATTCTACATCCAACGATGTCATATTACAGATGATGTCAATAGTTTCTTTGACTGGCATATTCGTGAATAGTGATTCTACATCCAACGATGTCATATTACAGATGATGTCAATAGTTTCTTTGACTGGCATATTCGTGAATAGTGATTCTACATCCAACGATGTCATATTACAGATGATGTCAATAGTTTCTTTGACTGGCATATTCGTGAATAGTGATTCTACATCCAACGATGTCATATTACAGATGATGTCAATAGTTTCTTTGACTGGCATATTCGTGAATAGTGATTCTACATCCAACGATGTCATATTACAGATGATGTCAATAGTTTCTTTGACTGGCATATTCGTGAATAGTGATTCTACATCCAACGATGTCATATTACAGATGATGTCAATAGTTTCTTTGACTGGCATATTCGTGAATAGTGATTCTACATCCAACGATGTCATATTACAGATGATGTCAATAGTTTCTTTGACTGGCATATTCGTGAATAGTGATTCTACATCCAACGATGTCATATTACAGATGATGTCAATAGTTTCTTTGACTGGCATATTCGTGAATAGTGATTCTACATCCAACGATGTCATATTACAGATGATGTCAATAGTTTCTTTGACTGGCATATTCGTGAATAGTGATTCTACATCCAACGATGTCATATTACAGATGATGTCAATAGTTTCTTTGACTGGCATATTCGTGAATAGTGATTCTACATCCAACGATGTCATATTACAGATGATGTCAATAGTTTCTTTGACTGGCATATTCGTGAATAGTGATTCTACATCCAACGATGTCATATTACAGATGATGTCAATAGTTTCTTTGACTGGCATATTCGTGAATAGTGATTCTACATCCAACGATGTCATATTACAGATGATGTCAATAGTTTCTTTGACTGGCATATTCGTGAATAGTGATTCTACATCCAACGATGTCATATTACAGATGATGTCAATAGTTTCTTTGACTGGCATATTCGTGAATAGTGATTCTACATCCAATGATGCAATAGCCCCTTCAGGTTTGAGTTATTTAATGATATCGAGGAATTCATCACTTGATCTGATCATGTATTTAGCTGGCATATAGGGATATATAATGTTATTTAATTCTTTTGCTAGATGATAAGTAACCTGCGAAATGATCGGCCGAAGAGGGTTGACTGCTTTGTGATTTTTCACAGTGCCGTAAAGATATGCTGGGCTATATTCAACTACTATGGGTTGTAGGACTTTTCCAGATTTTCTTTTGTTGCCTGTTACAATTTACTTGTAGGGTTGCGTGAAATCTTTTTGAATTTCGTACTGTCTGAGAGTATTTCGTCCAACTTCCTTTTGTATTCACAAAAACTGTCCACCTATCCAAATCTCCTTGTTCGGGACCTGAATCCAACAAACAACCCTTCCCAATCCCATGACTCCTAATAGCTCCCTCCCTGAACTAAATATGACGACCTGATGACTTATAAATAATATAGTACCTCATATAATGCAAAACTGCAAGACCATACGACCACGAATACGACTCCTTTCCCTGACAGATTAACGTCCCCAGTATTGACAAAGCCTACTGACCAAAACAAAAAAGCAGGATGATAATTTAGCAGTAGTGGGCCTCTGGTCCGGAACTGCTAATTACGACGTGCATTGTCGTGTCGTTGGTCGTACATTTGTCCATAGCTATTAAGTGAGTTTGATTTATCAACTCGTCTTACGATGTCTGGATGTTCCCTAAGTTCTTTAGCATCTTCTCTCAATTCCTTAGTTAGTATATCATTGTTTTTAGTACCTCTCTGCTTCGTATCTTCCGCTTTCAGTTGGTCCTGGAGTGCTAAGTTCACCGTGATGACTTCTTGTCCTACCAGTTTTGAGAATAGAGTTATATACGAAATACTCTCAGACAGCACGAATAAGCGAAGTAAGAAAAATAAACTAAGAATACATGAACAGTAAGAAAAAACTGAGAAGTAAACAAACAATAAACAAATAAATAAATATTAAAGAAAAATATGAATATAAAATATTATCGAATGTTTTCCAATCTCCACCAGATATATTTAACACTATTTTTCTTTCTTATCGAGGGTCTAGCTTCAATAATGCAACACCTTTAAGCCGACGTTTCGTCTATATTTGTAGACATCTTCAGGGCTACATCAATACAGAGTTTAGTTACTATAACATTAAACATAATTATATTACATTATTTATGTAATGTATAATTAATTTTTATATTATTTAATTTTATATACTATATAAGAGAAAACTGGGAAATAAATAAACTATGAAAAACAAATAAATATTAATGAAAAATATACATATAAAATATCAAATACTATCAGAATATTGAAAAAAAACTTTACATTTCTATTAATTTTAATATAATTTATTTTAATATTAATAATCAATGAATAATAACAATTTATTTTAAATTTTAGTTTAAAAAAGTTTATAGCCTTTATTTTTTCAGCATAACACTATAGTATATATTTTAGTGTTCAGTTTTGTTCAAACTAAATGCAAAACTTATGATTGTCTTTTGGGATTTTTTTTTTATCTATTTATTAACTTTATTGAAAAATAAATGTTCGATACCTCACTGCTGGACGGGGAGGTAAAGGAGTTAATCCAAGAACTAGGAGCCCAAAGAAGAAGTTGAAGAACAGTAGCAGCAAATTCAGCAGAAGGGCGCTAAAAATATTTAAAAAAAAATGAATTAAAAAACAAACTGGAGCGGTCTACACTCAACTTTACTATCAATAAAAATAACATCAAAGTAATTGCTTACCAGTTTAAGTCGAGTCATTTATTTTAATGAAGGTAATAGCATTTCGTCAATTATAACAACTAATTAGCGTTACACCAATTTGGTAACATTCATGACTATTAAATCAGATTACAAACACTAAGTTCAAATAAATCTCTTATCTTCAATAATCATACTTCTGTGTTTTCACCTTTTGTGATGTTCCAGGACGTTGAAGTTTGACTCATTTGTTATTTGGTACCAACTTTACTTATAAGCGAGATACCCTTATTTTATTCAAGTACTTTAGAGTAGGGATATATAACGACTATCTGACATCGTACAAACTCTATACCCATATTTGCAGGTTTTCACCTATTAGTGCTGTTATATAGGATGGCTCATTTATTATTTGACACCCACTTTAGGACAAACTGGCCACAATATCTAGTTGATTCTACATTGGGAACCCTAAACTCATATATATATATATATATATGTTTTGTTGAACGACCTTTGTACTGTGCCATGAATCAATTTCACAGTCGATCTTTCAAGTTTTCTCACCTTTGATTTAAATCTTTCTGGTATTAAATACACTAGTTCTCCAAATGATTTATTCCTTATAACTGACTTAATACCAGAAAGATTTAAATCAAAGGTGAGAAAACTTGAAAGATCGACTATGAAATTGATTCATGCCACAGTACAATGGTCGTTCAACAAAACATGCATAAAAGAAGGATTGCTCCCTAAATTTACAAATATATATATATATATTATATATATTAGTGTATTTCGGCAGCAAGTCCTCTTTCAAGCATGTATTATTGAATTTGATAGCAGATTCTGCATTCACGATCTTCCTACTTATAACTTCTATTTTCCTTACAATTTACTTTGAAAATTTTTCAAAAGAAAATTGTAAGGAAAATAGAAGCTATAAGTAGGAAGATCGTGAATGCAGAATCTGCTATCAAATTCAATAATATATATATATATATATATATATATATATATATATATATATATATATATATACTTTTTTGATGAAAATACGATCCGAAACGGACAAATACAAGTTCAATGTACATAAAGAAACGTAGAAATTTAAAAACACACACTTACAGTCTCTAATTTTCGGTTGAACCGTCTTCAGGAGAGATAAGAAAGGGAAACCAAGCACACTGGTACTCCAACCGTCTCTGTACCAGTGCGCTTGGTTTCCCTTTCTTATCTCTCCTGAAGACGGTTCAACCGAAAATTAGAGACTGTAAGTGTGTGTTTTTAAATTCTCTACGTTTCTTTATGTACATTGAACTATATATATATTATTGAAAATGACACCAAATTTAGCTGATACCTGTTTCTTAACAAGTTTCTCAATTTTTCTAAATAACACTCTCGTTATTTCGTCTACACAATAAAGTACATCTCCTATGGTCGACATGTTTCGAATGATCAACATTCATCATCAGGACGTGAATAAGACGTCTTAACTTGTTAAGAAACAGGTATCAGCTAAATTTGGTGTCATTTTCAATAATGTGTGTGTCAAAGAAGGACTGCTACCAAAATTTACGAATATATATATATATATATATATATATATATATATATATATATATAATTGTTTAAACTGATCCCCTAGCGGGTGATAATGATGGATCATTTCTTTGATCGGTGATTATTCAGATTCTACCTTGGGAGTCCATAATTCATTAGAAAAAAAAGCTAGTTAAAAATAAATCTAAAAATCTTCGAAAAGAAAAAACAGTTTTCCCAGTTTTTTTCCTAAGGAATTTTTTCCTGCATCGGTTATAAATAATATTGTTACAAAGATTATAATAATTATAATAATAATAATAATAGTAATAGATTACGTTTCTGGGACTTCTGGCTAATATATCCGACACAAGTACGGATACAACCCTGGGAACTCCTGCAGACTCCAAAGACGGTAGATCTTCAAGACGATATGAACTGCTTTGCAAAGGCTTATTTCTGTCTTTGCTTCTATAAAATGGATTGACTCCTGTGAAGATTTCATAGGCTAGAGTGCCTGCTGCCCAGCAGTCGGACTTGTAATAGTCAAGTGTTGAGAGAAAACCAGGCTCTGCCAGCACTAACTGAACAACAAACATAACATCACACACAAAACACTATATATATATAAAATTTTAAATTACACAAAGCACGACACAGAAAAAAGAATAAAGAGAACACTTACAGAATTCAATATTTCGAACTGTTGTTCGTCATCACGAGTAGACTAGAAGATATATATATATATATATATATATATATAACAAATTCAATAATATATCAACCGTTGGATAGAATAGGTGTATAATGTAATCGGGATTCGGTCAATTTTCCAGGATCAAAATCAAACTCTCAATGCCAACGTTTCGGTTTTATTTAAAACCTTTTTCATAGGCCTACAAACAAAGGATGATAAGAAATCATATATAAACATCAACATATAACTAACATCAAAATGGAACATTACAGTTGTGAAAAAACAAAAATATATATACAAGTAGAAGTAATAGAAGAACAATAAACATTTTTATGAACTTACAGAAGTCAGAATTTTTGAATTAGAAAAATGATGAAATTTACATTATATAAAATGAAGTAACAATAGATAGTTAGTGAACTAACATCTTAACTGGTCAAAAACTTGGACCAGACTAACTGATTACAATTACATGTAAACCGAAACACTGTTCACTCAAAGAACACAAAAAGGAACTAAGGAAATTAAATTTCACTAAAATCAACTTAACACTCCTGAATAAATAGTGTTCAAATTGGTAATGTCACTTCTATGATTAACTGAACTTAGATCTTTTTTAATATATAGCATTTCGAGGGTCTTTCTTCTTTGCTCATCTTGTTCTTTATCTACTATAATTGCTTCTTCAAAATCGAACATGTGACCTTCGTTTAAGGCATGGAATGCTAAAGCAGTGGCGTTACTTTTATTAGTTCTTATTGAATAAGAATGTTGATAAAAGAAAGACTTTATCAACATTCTTATTCAATAAGAACTAATAAAAGTAACGCCACTGCTTTAGCATTCCATGCCTTAAACGAAGGTCACATGTTCGATTTTGAAGAAGCAATTATAGTAGATAAAGAACAAGATGAGCAAAGAAGAAAGACCCTCGAAATGCTATATATTAAAAAAGATCTAAGTTCAGTTAATCATAGAAGTGACATTACCAATTTGAACACTATTTATTCAGGAGTGTTAAGTTGATTTTAGTGAAATTTAATTTCCTTAGTTCCTTTTTGTGTTCTTTGAGTGAACAGTGTTTCGGTTTACATGTAATTGTAATCAGTTAGTCTGGTCCAAGTTTTTGACCAGTTAAGATGTTAGTTCACTAACTATCTATTGTTACTTCATTTTATATAATGTAAATTTCATCATTTTTCTAATTCAAAAATTCTGACTTCTGTAAGTTCATAAAAATGTTTATTGTTCTTCTATTACTTCTACTTGTATATATATTTTTGTTTTTTCACAACTGTAATGTTCCATTTTGATGTTAGTTATATGTTGATGTTTATATATGATTTCTTATCATCCTTTGTTTGTAGGCCTATGAAAAAGGTTTTAAATAAAACCGAAACGTTGGCATTGAGAGTTTGATTTTGATCCTGGAAAATTGACCGAATCCCGATTACATTATACACCTATATATATATATATATATACGGTACTGTTTTCTTGACCACAAAATATTAACAAATACTTTTTCCTTTATTCTCGGAGTTTGGTCAGGGTAAATATATGGAATCACCTTTTTGCCAACGTTTCGTCTTTATTTCAAGACATCCTCAGGGCTATAAACTAACAAATAAACAATGAACAAAATTCCTGACCAAATTCCAAGAAGAAGAAAAAGTGTTTGTTAGTAATTTGTGGTAAAGAAAACAGTACCGTATTATATATAATATATATATATATATTTAAAAACGCTATGTCTGATTTTACCTTAGTTAACTTCGTTGAATGTTTTCCAAACTTCAAAACGTTTTCTTCAATTCAAGTTTGATCAAATTAAAGATTAGATTAGCATTTCTTTTTCGAATTTGTATTTCACATATTTCGGTGCTTCTTACACCTTCTTCAGAAGAATTATGAATTTTACAAAATAGAACAAAAATTAATCAGAAAACAAAAAACAAAGGAGGCAAGTACAATAAGGGTGGGAAAGTACAATATTTTTTAAGACCCAGTGCTATAGTCACCCTCAAATAATTATAATAATAATAATAATAACTTATCTTCTTATCCCAGCCCCAATCCAAGGCGTTATGCGATCCGTAACGAAGAATGGATGATACAGGGTTACTGTATTACGAACGGAGCCTCAAGAGTACCAGGCAACCCCCTTGAATAAATAGTCTTACGCCGGTATGCGGTGCTCTGCCGGAGCGGACAAAATACCACAGATAGAGCTTCAGGGATTTTCCTCTGTAAGGAGAAGGAAGAAGGAGAAGGAAAATAGCTCGCTCGCCTCCTGATGACACGAATGTCGGCTTTAGAATATAAAAATGATTTTTATGTGACTGCAGGGGTATTTCAGTACAGAAGGGGGGAAAGTACAATAGTTTTTAAGACATAGTGCTATAGTCACCCTCAAATAATAAAATAGCTCGCTCGCCTCCTGATGACGACGACTGTCGCTTTAGAATATAAAAATGATTTTTATGTGACTGCAGGGGTATTTCAGTACAGAAGGGGGGAAAGTACAATAGTTTTTAAGACGCAGTGCTATAGTCATCCTCAAATAATAAAATAGCTCGCTCGCCTCCTGATGACGACGACTGTCGCTTTAGAATATAAAAATGATTTTTATGTGACTGCAGGAGTATTTCAGTACAGAAGGGGGGAAAGTACAATAGTTTTTAAGACGCAGTGCTATAGTCACCCTCAAATAATAAAATAGCTCACTCAACTCCTGATGACGACGACTGTCGCTTTAGAATATAAAAATGATTTTTATGTGACTGCAGGGGTATTTCAGTACAGAAGGGGGGAAAGTACAATAGTTTTTAAGACGCAGTGCTATAGTCATCCTCAAATAATAAAATAGCTCGCTCGCCTCCTGATGACGACGACTGTCGCTTTAGAATATATAAATGATTTTTATGTGACTGCAGGGGTATTTCAGTACAGAAGGGGGGAGAGTACAATAGTTTTTAAGACGCAGTGCTATAGTCATCCTCAAATAATAAAATAGCTCGCTCGCCTCCTGATGACGACGACTGTCGCTTTAGAATATAAAAACGATTTTTATGTGACTGCAGGGGTATTTCAGTACAGAAGGGGGGAAAGTACAATAGTTTTTAAGACGCAGTGCTATAGTCACCCTCAAATAATAAAATAGCTCACTCAACTCCTGATGACGACGACTGTCGCTTTAGAGCATAAAAATGATTTGATTTTTATGTGACTGCAGGGGTATTTCAGTACAAAGGGGGGGGGGGGGGGGGAAGTACTATAGTCACCCTCAAATAATAATAATAGCTCGCTCGCCTCCTGATGGCGACGATTATCACTTTTAAACATTAAAAAATAATTTTTTTTGTGTGAATTGCAGCTAACCTCCGGAGCCATAAGCGCTGGATTGCCTCCTCTATCAGTGTCTTCAGTTCTAAATGGTAAAGAAAGCCCTCCGGTAAGGCAACAGCCAAAGTCAGTGATAACCAGAGTAGGGCATTCACCTTCAGGTAACTCTAAAAGAATGTTGTCGCTTTTCAGATCTCTAAAAAAAAAAAAAAATAAAATAAAATAAAATAATGCAAGGTTTTCAAAAAAGTCTATTTGCAATTTCAAAGATGTATTTTTTTTTCGTTTTTGTTTAAACCGATCCTCGGTTTCCTTAAGCGGGCGGAAACATCAGCCCGCTTAATTACACAGTGGATAATTAGATGTTACCTGTGAGTAATTTGATATTACCGTAAGTAATTTGATGTCACCTGTGAACAATTTGATTATATTAGTGGATAATTAGATGTTACCTGTGAGTAATTTGATATTACCCGTAGGTAAATTGATGGTACCCGTAAAGCAATTTTATGTTACCCGTAGTGGTTTGATGTTACCCGTAAGTAATTTAATGTGACCTGTGAGCTGTTGACGTTATCTGTGAGTAATTTGATGTTACCTGTGAACAATTTGATTATACTCCTAGATAATTAGATGTTACCCATGAGTAATTTGATAATACCTGTAAGTAAATTGCTGTTACCCGCGAGTGGTTTGATGTTACTTGTGAGTAATTTGATCATTACCCGTAAGTAATTTGATGTTTCCTGTTGATAGTTTTAAAATTACCCGTGAACGGTTTGATGTTCACCATAAGTAATTTGATGTTAACCGTTAGCTGTTTGATGTTACCTGTGAGTAATTCGATGTTGCCCGTGAGTGGTTTGATGGTGCCCGTAAGTAATTCGTTGTTACCCGTGAGCGGTTTGATATTACCCGTAAATAATTTCATGTTACCATTAATCTTTTTTATGTTACCCGTAAGTAATTTCATGTTACCAGTCATAGTTTTGATGTTACCCGTGAGCGGTTTGATGTTACCCGTGAGTGGTTTGATATGCCCGTAAATAATTTCATGTTATCATTAATCTTTTTTATGTTACCCGTAAATAATTTCATGTTACCAGTCATCGTTTTGATGTTACCCGTAAGTAATTTCATGTTACTAGTCATAGTTTTGATGTTACCCGTAAGTAATTTCATGTTACCAGTAATCGTTTTGATGTTACCCGTAAGTAATTTCATGTTACCAGTCATAGTTTTGATGTTACCTGTAAGTAATTTCATGTTACCAGTCATAGTTTTGATGTTACCCGTGAGTGGTTTGATGGTGCCCATAAGTAATTCGATATTACCCGTAAATAATTTCATGTTACCAGTCATCGTTTTGATGTTACCCGTGAGCGGTTTGATGATAGCCGTAAAACAATTTAATGTTACCTGTGAGCAATTTGATTGGCATTAATGAAGCAAATGCCTTCCAAGAGCTGAGCCAAAAGAAGGATACCATCCCTGACAGTGACTTGACCTTGCTGAATATACTGCTTCAAGGTCATATCGTACCTAGAACAACATCATATACAAAGCAATCATAGAAAAACTAAAAAAAAGAATACATATACAAGAGATCAGAGAAAATCAAAAACTATATTATAACTAAGCCATCATCAAGATAAAAAGTATATGACAGGTCGCTAGCTCAGGTGGATCTATCACAGTGTTTCCCAAACTTTTTCGAGAGACCGCCCCCTTGGGTCTATAAAGCTGTAACTCAACACCCTTGAATAATAATCAGATTCCTAGACTAAATAACCAAATGAGTAACATTTTAATAATTAAATTAAAATAATTACTAATGGAATATTTATTTAGAATCCAATAGATGTATTGTTTTATAGCATATTTATTCAAATGAATTGGCCACACAATAGATGAAACTTAGATGAGAATATACTTTTACCATAAAAATGAATAATCAAAACAAGAAATTTTAATAAACTGTTTCCTGGAAGTTTACATGTCGTGTTTTCACTTAAATTTAGAAATTATATTGCATGAACATTCTCAATTTATGGAAATAGAATCCCCGCTCCTTTTTGCATTACTGCCCCCCCCGATATCAAAGCAGCGCCCCCAGGGGGGCGGTACCGCCCACTTTGGGAAACACTGATCTATCAGGAGAGTTGAGATAGGGACACCAAGCGCACCTAACCAAACGATTGGAGATCAATAGTCAACACTGACCGTTGGTCTACAACCGTCGCTTTGTTTATTTGTCACAAATAAACTCAGTCACCATAAGGCACAGCAAACTGAAACTTGGACACTAGATTTGAATATGTCTAGCGTAAAATCTAAGCTTTAAATATGAATACATTGAGAATTAAACCTAGAAGCAAAGTTGTGAACTTTTAATGCGTGTTTGGCTAACTAAACAGATATGTTTATTTTGAAAATAGTTATATTAAAAATAGCTAATGTTGCAATGTTATCTTAGTTTTATATCGCCATAGATTAATTGTAATATAAAAAACAGTGTTTCCAATAAATGACGCTGGGTAGCAGCACATGCATTGACAGATAACGGTTTTGTTGGTTCTGAATTAGAAGCTAGCCTTGAGTAAGTTTTTTTGAATTTGCTATGATGATTGTAAAATAGATATGACAAATGCCCATTGTTTTTTTTTGTTAGTTTATAGCCCTGAGGATGTCTTAAAATAAAGACGAAACGTTGGCGAAAAGGTGATTCCGTGTATTAACCCTGACCAAACTCCAAGAAGCATATCTGTGTAGAGTACGAACTCAGAGTCGTGTCCCGTTGCACAGTTTTGGGGCACTCATGTTTCGTAACATGAAATTTGTTACTGCTACTAAATTGCAGCATGATTGGTGCTCCTACTTAAAGTTTTTACTCATGAGCAGGCAGTCCAGGAGAAATAAATTCAGAGTCAAGAAATTCAATTAGATAATGAACTGCTTCTTCATCACTAATCCAATCTCTTTACTGACTTGTAAGGTCTTTCCTCGGTATGATATAGCGTAAGAACTTGTTTGTTTGTTGATTTTTCCTGCCTGTTCATATTAAGAGTTGAGAATTTCTCGTTTACAAAACTACTTATTCGTAATAGATAGTACATCCTCAACTCTGGGAAACACCTTTTCAAAGATGTCAAATACGCAATATATTCATATGCTCCAATGAAATTAAAATCAACTAACAATACCTACTTGCTTCACCTGTGTATTTTCAAAACAAACTTGTCTGTGAAGTTAGGAAAATACGCTTAAAGCCCTATAACTTCGTTTCTGTACTGAATTATGAATCTATTTAGAGCCCGTATTTTAAGTTAGGCATACACAAATCCAGTGTCAAAGTTTCAGCTCGCCATGTCTTATGGTGGCTGAGTTTACTTGTGACAAACGTTTTAAACTTTAAACTTCTACGTTGAATTTCCAATCAATTCAGAGTCTATATTTTAAGTTAAACCTACACAAATCTACTGAAAAACTTTCAGCTTTATATGTCTTATGGTAGCTGAGTTTACCTGTGACAAAGTTTTGCGGACAAACAGATAAACCGACAGAAATTTTTCTAAGGGTGGATTCGGTTTCTCCATTGAATGAAACGTAAAGAAAACTTGAAATGAGTCAGTTCTAAGCAATGTACAGACAAAATCATTATTTTATTTATATAGATTGTGGTCAAGAAAAGAATACCTTATTTTGAAAATACATAGGTGTGGCAAGTAGGTATTGTTAGTTGATTTTAATTTCATTTGTGTATATGAATATATTGAGTATTTGAGCATATTGATAAGATGTTTACCTGAGTTCAAGATGTACTATCTATTCAGAATAACTGGTTTTATACACGATCAGTTCTCAATAGGTTCCAACTGTTTGTTCTTCCATGAATCCGAAGGGCAGACAGCTAATGTCAAGGTGACCAATCGTCCTCCTTTAGGGAGGACAGTCCTCCTTTTGTATGTAATATCCTTACTTTATAAGTGTCCTCCTAACTGTCCTCCTTTTTGAATCTTAAAATTTCCCACTAGTGCAATCCCCACCATAATTATAACACGCGCTCTAACTCGACTCACAAATAAGTCGACGAAATAAAAAAGACTAAATCTTAATTTAAATTCTGATAAGTTAGATATATGGAAAAATCAATATGTTGAAATTGATAAAAGATGGGTTGAAATATTTAACTATTTCAAAAAGGAACACATTCCATATGAAAATTTAGCTATTCTTGTTGAATTTGTGTTGTGCTGCCCTGGTACTAATGCAGCAGTTGAAAGAGTTTTTTTTCAATTGGTAATGATTTTTGGACCAGTGAAAAATCAAGATTAAATATTGACACTCTAGCTGCAGCATTTACTGTAAAATTTAATTTGAAGGATATATCTTGCTCTGAAATTTCTCATATATTGTTAGAAAATGATATGTTGACAAAAAATATTCACTCAATGGAAAAATATTCATTTAATTAAATATTTAAAAAGATTGTAAGCATAATTATTATACTTTCATTTCAATTAATAACATGTTTCTTTGTTTAAGTTGTACTTTTTAAAAAAAAATTCGTCCTCTTCATTGTAAAAAAAATGGCCACCTAAAAAATTTTATTTTGGATGAACATTTGTGAGCTGACGCCATATATCGATATATCGAATTACTTAGAGATATATCGATAAGTAATTTTTCGTCCTCCTTTTCATTGTAAAAAATAAGGTCACTCACTTGAGGCGTTTACTTAACACTGTACTAATATTGGTATTTTCTACTATTCTATAAGTTCTAATGATATTTTTGAATACCAATTATCATCTCAGATTTTTTGAAAAAGTACTGATCAAAGACGGGAACGTTTCCTAGGACATAATAAAAGTATAGTACGCTTAATATAACGAAATTGGAGTAGCCTAGGTTATTCGGTCTCACTCTGTCCTCATTGTGAATTACCAAAACCCGATTGATAATTTATACTATTTGGAAGAAAAAAGAAAAAGGTATTGAAATTTGAAAATACTGTTATTTGAAGAACTGAAACTCGAGAGTCGAGTGTTATTTAATTTTTATACAACACTGTAACAAGTATTACCTTTTATAAAAACAAAAAACAAATATATTTTTTTTTATTATTAAATAATGTAACACGAAAAAAAAGGAACAAAATTAAAATTCAAGGTCAAAGTTTTAAGAACAATGAAGAGGTCAAAAATAATAATAAGTTAGATGTGAAGACGAAGGAAAGGTCAAAACTGGCAAGTGAAAAAGCAAAGGTAATACTGGTGCGTCATTTGATTATAATAAGCCAAATCGATTTGTCACAGTCACGTACTTTAATTAGTCATCAAGAATCGTGACTGTCATTATCGGCGAAATAACTTAGATGACACAAAATTCACTTTTTCTTTTTTTATCTCCAAACTAAACTACCGTGACACTAAGACATTATAACAATAGGTATAGATATTAATTCACTGAACATTATTGATAGGGATAATTTTAACTGTTGTTTCTTTAAAGATTTAAAAGTTTTTTTTAAAATCCGCTCGACCGTTTCAATATTTCTTAACAATATCGATTTTTCATAGGTAATGAATTCAATCAATATGATGTTCAATCAATATGATGATTTCCATTGTTTAAATGCAAAAATAGGGATATATATATATACATAATTATATATATTATATTTATTATATATAAATTCAAAACGAAGGAAACACACAGACATAACTCACATCGATATTTCGACCATCGTCGTCATCAGGAGGTGCGAAGAGTGAAGAGCCCGCAGGAAGACAGGGCGGTACTCAACGAGAGTACCGCCCTGTCTTCCTGCGGGACTCTTCGCTCTTCGCACCTCCTGATGACGACGATGGTCGAAATATCGATGTGAGTTATGTCTGTGTCTTTCTGTGTGTTTCCTTCGTTTTGAATTTATTTTATTTTAAAAAAGTCCGCTGGACCGTTTCTTTTAATTGTGTATTTATTATATATATTATTATTATTATTTATTATATATAAAACTAAAGTTTATCGGGACTCGGTCAGTTCTAGTCCAGAACTGACCGAGTCCCGATAAAAAACTAGACTAGTCTAGTCGAAGGTTTTGTCCGGTTAACATTGTTGTTCCTTTAAATAATGTAAATTTCATTTTCTTAGTTAAAAAATTCTTACTTCTGCCTATGAAAAAGGCTTTAAATAAAACCGAAACGTTGGCAACGAGAGTTTAATTTTTTATCCTGAAAAATTGAGCGAACCCCGATTAGAGAACACACCTATTCTATCAAACGGTCGATATATTATTGAATCTGTTATATATATATATATATATATATATATATATGATCAAACCACAATATGAAAGCGGGAAAACAAGACTAAGATCTTTCAACCGTAACAAGGGGTCTTCGTCAGAGTCAAAAACCCAACTCCAACTTCAGTTGGGTTTTTGACTCTGACGAAGACCGCTTGTCACGGTTGAAAGATCTTAGTCTTGTTTTCCCATTTTCTTATTGTGGTTTGATCATTGATATATATATAATTAAAAGAAACGGACCAGCAGACTTTTTTAAATAAAATAAATTCAAAACGAAGGAAACACACAGAAAGACACAGAAATAACTCATATCGATATTTCGACCATCGTCGTCATCAGGAGGTGTGAAGAGCGAAGAGTCCCGCAGGAAGGCAGGGCGGCGACTCCCTGACCTCAGGGACCTCTGGCTACTCCAGAGTCGCCGCGCTGCCTTCCTGTGGGACACTTCGCTCTTCACACCTCCTGATGACGACGATGGTTGAAATATCGATGTGAGTTATGTCTGTGTCTTTCTGTGTGTTTCCTTCGCTTTGAATTTATATATATATATATATCAGTTCACAAACAAGAAAAGCAACACACAGAGAAAGAGACACACTTACAAACTCAAATTTTCGGATGATCCGTCTTCAGGAGAAAAGAGAGAAAGGGCGACCAAGCACGCCGGAAACACAACGGCAGGAAACCGTCCCGGCAACCGACCGTGCTGCCACGCGCGCCCGGTTCAGGAAGTAATGAAGTAGAGACGATCAGAAGAAAATTAATATTAAAATTTTAATATTATTAATTTTAATTAATATTATTAAATTAATTAAAATTAAATTAATAATATTTAATTAATTAAATTAAATATTAATATATTTAATATTATTAATATTTAATATTTAATATTAATATTATTAATATTAATTTTCTTCTGATCGTCTCTACTTCATTACTTCCTGAACCGGGCGCGCGTGGCAGCACGGTCGGTTGCCGGGACGGTTTCCTGCCGTTGTGTTTCCGGCGTGCTTGGTCGCCCTTTCTCTCTTTTCTCCTGAAGACGGATCATCCGAAAATTTGAGTTTGTAAGTGTGTCTCTTTCTCTGTGTGTTGCTTTTCTTCGTTTGTGAACTGATTTGCGTCCAGTTTGGATCGTTTTTTCGAATTTTAAGTATATAAATTTAAGTATATATATATATATATATATATATATATAATTATATATAATATATATATATATATATAATATATGTATAATATTTATATATATATATATATATAAACGAAAAACAGTCCGGCAGGACAGATAACACTTAAAATAAACTGTGACACATAGACTGAAACATAACAAAGACTCACTTTTCAATATAACGACCGCCATTACGGTAGTAATATTGAAAAGTGAGTCTTTGTTATGTGTGAGTCTATGTGTCAAAGTATATATATAATGAATTTTTTTTTTCTTGAGATTTGAGGTCCAATGATTTAAACTAGTCCTTTTTGCCGACGTTTCGACATATATTTATGACATCTTCAGGGCTTGGAAATCTGTTTATGTTGCAGCATACTTATTTACTACTGTTTCATGATGGCTACTGTAGGCAATTATGAAACAATAGTAAGTAAGTATGCTGCAACATAAACAGATTTCCAAGCCCTGAAGATGACATAAATATATGTCGAAACGTCGGCAAAAGGACTAGTTTAAATCATTGGACCTCACTCAACCCTCATAAAAAAAAAAAAAAAAAAAACATAAATATTGGGTCAAGAAAACAAAATCATTATATATATATATATATATATATGATCAAACCACAATAAGAAATGGGAAAACAAGACTAAGATCTTTCAACCGTAACAAGCGGTCTTCGTCAGAGTCAAAAACCCAACTGAACATCAGTTGGGTTTTTGACTCTGACGAAGACCGCTTGTTACGGTTGAAAGATCTTAGTCTTGTTTTCCCATTTCTTATTGTGGTTTGATCAATGATATATATATATACAATTAAAAGAAACGAACCAGCAGACTTTTTTAAATAAAATAAATTCAAAACGAAGAAAACACACAGACATAATTCACATCGATATTTCGACCATCGTCGTCATCAAGGAGGTGTGAAGAGCAAAGAGTCCCGCAGGAAGGCTGGGCGGCGACCTCTTCACACCTCCTCCGCTCTTCACACCTCCTGATGACGACGATGGTCGAAATATCGATGTGAGTTATATCTGTGTCTTTCTGTGTGTTTCCTTCGTTTTGAATTTATTATATATATATATATATATATGATTCGTTGCGATGTTGACCAATGGACCTGTAAACTCCACTTCCATTGGTCAACATCGCAACGAATCATATTCCTTTCCCCGGACAACTCATAGAAAACTATATATATATATATATATATATATATAACAGATTCAATAATATATCGACCGTTTGATAGAATAGGTGTGTTCTCTAATCGGGGTTCGGTCAATTTTCCAGGATAAAAAATCAACCTCTCGTTGTATAAAACTATATATATATATATATATATATATATATATATATATATATATATATATATATATATATATATATATATAGTTAACACATGAAAGAGAAAAAACAAATAAAGACACACACAAAAGACTCACAACGATATTTCGACAGTCGTCGTCATCGGGTAGAAGTAGTCCCTTTGAGTAGCTGAAGCTAACTGTTAGCTTCAGCTACTCAAAGGGACTACTTCTACCCGATGACGACGACTGTCGAAATATCGTTGTGAGTCTTTTGTGTGTGTCTTTATTTGTTTTTTCTCTTTCATGTGTTAACTAGTAGTCCTGTTGGACCATTTCAAGTTTTTATATATATATATATATATATATATATATATATATATATATATGAATAGTGGTGGGTAGGCTAAGACAGTCTGTGCTCACAGATTGGGACAGGAGGCTTGCGATGCTGCTGAACTCGGTTCTGTTCTTTGTTTGGTTGATGTTCCTATGTGAAATCTGCCTATTTATAACTGGTTGTTGTTTAATTGGCATCAAAAGAAACCCCAAGTAAAAGGTCAGCAAAGTTGAATCATCAGGTAAAGCCTTTTTATTTTATATTAGAACTAACTTGTAATATGAAATAAGGCAACAGTTCACTAAACCTACTGTGAATTTTATTTTTCACAACCTATGCAATCTGTTATATTATGGTACTAGACTGCCCGAGTGACGATCTTTTGTTGTTACTCAGAAATTATAGCAATATTTATTAAACAATATTTTCCTTTTTTTTATCTAGGTTTGGTATAGCTTCAATATAATACAACACTTTCAATATATACAACACCTTTAAACCGACGCTTCGTCTATATTTGTAAAGATCTTAACAAAATTCAAATTCTGTATTGATTTAACAGTGTAGATGTTTACAAATATAGACGAAACGTCGGCTTAAAGGAGTATTATTCAAACAAAACCAACAAACCTCGATAAAAACGAAAAATAGTATCAAATATATGTGGTCTCGACCACATAAATTCACTGAACATGATTCTCAGATATAATTTAAATTGTTGTTTCTTGTTATTAAAGGAATCAGGGCTATAATACAGAATTTATTTACAATAGCATGAAAAGTAATTACAGAACATTATTTAATTAATATATATAATTACCTTGGTATTTTTCTATTGTAAGGAACCAACTATATAACGGTTTGTGTTCAAATCAACTAGTTGCTTCCTTACAAAAGAAGAATACGAAGATAATTATGTATATTAATTAAATAATGTAATATAATTACTTTTAATGTTTTGTGATTAAATTCTGTATTGATGTAGTCGTGAAGATGTCTACAAATATAGATGAAACGTCGGCTTAAAGGTGTTGAATTAATGAAGCTAGACCAAACCTCGATAAAAAAGGAAAATAGTGTTTTATACATATATATATAAATCAAAATATTAAAACGGTCCAAACCGGACAGATATATAAATGAAAAAAGACAACAAATAGAAGAAGCGAGAAAACTTACTGGGTCGATATTTCGAACTGAAGTTCGTCGTCAGGGAGAAGAAGGGAAGAAGAAGAGGTACGTACGTCCACTCGTACCTCTTCTTCTTCCCTTCTTCTCCCTGACGACGAACTTCAGTTCGAAATATCGACCCAGTAAGTTTTCTCGCTTCTTCTATTTGTTGTCTTTTTTTCATTTATATATATATATATATATATAGTTCAATATAAACAAAGAAACATAGAGAAATCAGAAGAACACACTTACAGTCTCTAATTTTCGGTTTGAACCGTCTTCAGGAGAGATAAGAGAGGGAAACCAAGCGCACTGGATCAGAGACGGTTGGAGACGGTCTCCAACCGTCTCTGATCCAGTGCGCTTGGTTTCCCTCTCTTATCTCTCCTGAAGACGGTTCAAACCGAAAATTAGAGACTGTAAGTGTGTTCTTCTGATTTCTCTATGTTTCTTTGTTTATATTGAACTATATTTGTCCGTTTTGGATCGTATTTCCAACGAAAAAAAGTGTATATATATATATATATATATATATATATATGTGGTCGAGATAAGGAAAACATTGGAATATTTATTAAAATAAATTCACTGAACATAATTAACAGGACAATTTTAACTGTTTCTAGTTATTGAGGCAAGGAAACAGATACTTATATGGCCCAAGCTTTTGATATAGTATTTTTAACATGATTCAAGATATATACACAGTAAATATCAATGATCAAACCACAATATGAAATAGGAAAACAAGACTAAGATCTTTCAACTGTAACATCTGGTCTTCGTCATATTCAAAAATCCAACTTTTCCCATTTCATATTGTGGTTTGATCATTGATTGTTATTTCACGTGTTTATGTGAAATCTTTTTATACTGTGTAATATACACAGTTAATATTCGTATTTAGTAAAATAAAAATAATTTATTTTTATGACATAAATAAATAAAACATCAATTCAAGTTATATACACGATGAAATATATTTAAAACCAACAAAACTTGTAAATTTAAATATTTAATTTATTTACCTACATGAAATAACATTAATGAAAAGAATGTGTCTTAATAATATTACCTTAGAACATTGGTATTTTATGTGATAGTTGTGTTGTTGTTTATTTCTAAAATTGTTTATTTTTAACCTATAATGCAATATAGTTAATGGGTTAATTCCACTGATGTTAGTAATATTAGAATTAGTAATAATACATCTGTTTGTGTTGTTGGATCAAACTATGCACTTAAACAAATTTGGACATAACCCAGACAGTATGGAAAACACAATGGACTTACTACAGACGGGACAAAAAGGACAACGAATGAACATACAAGAACAAATAGAAATATATAAACATAAAATGACAGACAATATAATCAATGAACAAACAAACCACCAAACCAACATTTTAACAAAACCACTAATAACATTTAAAAGACGACACAAGGAACTGGAAATAGATAATGAAATAATAAATAAAAGGAAAAAACTTAGCAATTAAAGAAATAGAAAAAAAAAATTAACTACACACACAAAACTGATTGCACAATGTAGATGCTATATATAGGTAGGTTATAGGAAAACAACATTCACAATCAGTTAGGTGCTCTTGAAGATGGGATCCAGACGGACTCGAAACCGGTCGAGCTTTTCAAAGACTTTACGAGGTATGACGGAATGTATTATTACTAATTCTAATATAATGTAGTAGTTTATTATATATTATAGGCTAACCTGACCTCATAATGATATATATTATTAAGTAATATTGTAGCTGAGGCGATTACGCTAACCCATCATCGTGTTTTCCTGACCTTATCTGTTTTACTCTTGATCATAACCTCTTTTCAACAAAATGTACCACTCTATCCTTTCTCCTTCAGGCCTCTCCTTCACGTACTATCAATATTTTTGTTTCTTACTGTCTTTATATTTATTTTGACATATTTATATTTATATTTATTTTCTCTCCCCCCCCCCTATCTCTCTCTCTCTCTCACCCTCTCCTACTTTCTCTCTCTCTTTCACCCTCTCCCATTCTCTGTCTCTCTCCCTATCTGTCTCTATCTCACCCTCGTTGTTGCTCTCTCATTTTCACCCTATCTCTCTCTCTCTCTCTCTTTTTATCTTTCTCATACTGTCTCTCACTCTCCCCCTATCTCTCTCTCCCCATCTCCCTTTCTCTCACTCTCACCACATCTGTCTATCTCTCACCCTCTCCTATTCTTTCACTCTCCCTCTAATCTGTCTCTCTCACTCTCGCCCTATCTGACTCTCTCTCACCCTCTCCTACCTCTCTCTCTCTCCCTACTCTGTCTCTCTCTCACTCTCCCCCTATCTCTCTCTCTCACCCTCTCCCATTCTCTCTCTCTCTCCCTATCTGTCTCTATCTCACCCTCGTTGTTGCTCTCTCATTTTCACCCTCTCTCTCTCTCTCTTCTCTCTCTCTTTATCTTTCTCATACTGTCTGTTTCTGTCTCTCACTCTCCCCCTTTCTCACACTCTCACCTTATCTATCACTCTCTCTCACCCTCTTCCTTTCTCTCTCTCTCTCTCTGGCTCTCTCTCGTTTTCTCGGTTTCTCTCTCTCTCTCTTATCCTGTTTGTTTCTTTCTGCCTCTCTATCATCCTCCTCTCTCTCTCTCTCTCTCTCTCTCTCTCTCTCTCTTTCTCTCTCGCCATATCTATCACTATCTCTCTCTCTCACCTTCTTTGTTTGTCTCTCCCTCACCCTCTCTCTTTTTATCTTTCTCATGCTGTCTGTTTCTCTCTCTCTATCTCTTATCCTCTCCTTTTCTCTCATTCTCGCCATATCCGCTCTCTCACCCTGTACCTTTCTCTCTCTCTCTCTCTCTCTCATCCTTTCTCCTTCTCTCTCTCGTCTTCTCTGTTTCACTCTCTCATCCTGTTTGTTTCTTCCTGTCTCACTCTCTCTCTCTCTCTCTCTCTCTGTCAGTCACCTAGTCTCCCCTACTCCATACTGTACACACTACTACATACATATATATATTTTATATATATATATATATATATATAATATATACTATAACTCTAGCTCTAACCACAGTCTTGTTTCCTTGTTTCACTTGTTGCAGTTGGCGTGACTTGAGGCTATGGCTTGACCCTTCCATACCATACTTCTCATCATCATTATAAACACACCCTCACTTCTTGCTCTCACTCTCTTTGACTCTCACAGTGCCCTGTTGACTTTCACAGATGACCCCCGCAGTCTGGCTTATAGCTATCATGCTAATCCTAGCCTTTATCTGCGCCTTTGCCATCTCAATGGCGCCAAACGATTGCAGAGTCTGCCCAACCTTCAGTAAGAACCTTTATCATTCACTATTATAACCTATCCTTTACTTTATTTATATCAGTGTTTCCCAAAGTGGGCGGTACCGCCCGCCCTGGGGGCGGTGCTTTGATATGGGGGGGGGGGGGGGGGCGGTAATGCAAAAAGGAGCGGGGGATTCTATTTCCATAAATTGAAAATGTTTATGCAATATAATTTCTAAATTTAATTGAAAACACGACATGTAAACTTCTAGGAAACAGTTTCTTAAAATTATTTGTTTTGAGAATTCTTTTTTTATGTTAAAAGTATATTCTCACCTAAGTTTCTTTTATTGTGTATTAATTTCACTATTATAACCTATACTTTACTTTATTTATATCAGTGTTTTCCAAAGTGGGCGGTACCGCCCCCCTGGGGGCGGTGCTTTGATATCGGGGGGGCGGTAATGCAAAAACGAGCGGGGATTCTATTTCCATAAATAAAAATGTTCATGCAATACAATTTCTAAAATTTATGTGAAAACACGACATGTAAACTTGTAAAAAACTGTTTCTTAAAATTATTTGTTTTGATAATTCATTTTTATGTTAAAAGTATATTCTCACCTAAGTTTCTTTTATTGTGTATTGTTTTGCATAAATATGCTATGAAACAATACATCTATTGGATTCTACATAATTACTCGATTAGTAATAATTTTAATTTAATTATTAAAATGTTACTCATTTGGTTATTTAGGTATATGATATATACGAGTATATATATATATAGTTCAATATAGACAAAGAAACATAGAGAAATCAAAAGAACACACTTACAGTCTCTAATTTTCGGTTTGAACCGTCTTCAGGAGACCCAACCGTCTCTGAACCAGTGCGATTGGTTTCCCTCTCTTATCTCTCTTGAAGACGGTTCAAACCGAAAATTAGAGACTATAAGTGTGTTCTTTTGATTTCTCTATGTTTCTTTGTCTATATTGAACTATATTTGTCCGTTTTGGATCGTATTTCCGACGAAAAAGTATATATATATATATATGATGTAATTTTTTGAGGGTTGAGGTCCAATGATTTTAAACTAGTCCTTTTGCCGACGTTTTGAAATATATTTATGTCATCTTCAGGGCTACAATATGAATGTTATTATTCTTAATTAAATTATTAATTTATTACTCATTTGGTTATTTAGGCTACGAATCTGATTATTATTCAAGGGTGTTGAGTTATAGGTTTATAGACCCAAGGGGGGCGGTCACTCAAAAAAGTTTGGGAAACACTGATTTATATTGTTTAAACCGATCCCCTAGCGGGTGATAACGTCAACTGTTTGTTTGAAATGTGAATCTACATATATAAATTAATTTTAATAAATATTTAACAATCGAGAGAAAACTTCGTACAGCTTTCAATGTAAATCCGTTACATGAAATCGTTAATAATGAAATAGACGATTAAAAACTTTGTTAATAAAACTTTTCTTAACTTTTAAAAATCATTGTATAACTTTGCAATAGAGCAAAAGGGATTTTCCCCTGTATGATACTAAGGAGAAAGATATGCGGAGTTTCAAAATTCTTTTTAAAAGAAATATAAATGTTTAAAAGAAAATCAATTAAAAACTAATTGAATAATTAGCTGATTTTTATTAATTAGACTAATTAAAGCAGTAATTACAATATAACATGAGATCTAATACATAACTTCCTTTCTTACAGGTTACTACTGTCACTTAGTGCAGGATGGAATCCAACAGGCCGTCCTGGTTGGCTTGGGTCAGTTACAAGTAAATATATAATATATTTGTATTATATACTACTGTAATATACTAATTTGTAGTATATACTAATAATACTTGCAATAGAAAAACAGATACAGACAATTTAAGTAGGATTTATAGTTCCATCATGAATAGTTAAAGATGCAATGTTATCTAGTTTATATTTTTATGGATTTTTAAAATAATAATGTATTATAATTGTATTATAGATATATATTATAGTGGATACATATTATAATATATAATATATATATATATAAAAAGATTTCACATAAACATGTGAAACAACAATCAATGATCAAACCACAATAAGAAATGGGAAAACAAGACTAAGATCCCTCAACCGTAACAAGCGGTCTTCGTCAGAGTCAAAAACCCAACTGAAACACTAGATGCAGAAAACATCTGGTGAGGAGTTGAGAAGAGTGGTATTTTAAAAGGGTGAAAGCGCAGGAAAGGACTAATGTCCAGAAAGGGATGTTTGGGGAAAGAAAGGAGTACAGTAAGAAAAAGTAAAAAAAACTATCCGCTAGCTGTCAACCCTCTTTGAAGAGGCTATTGCCCTCGTGACGAAAGTATCAAGCTTGAAGAGACCGTTACTAATGTTTTAATATAGTGTTTTCTAATCTTAATAACGTGGGTAATATGTTAATAAAAAAACTCTCCCAGCGAATTGGAGTCCGCTGGTATTTATAAAATTCCGTGCAAAAATTGCCATAAAATTTATATTGGTCAAACTGGTAAGTCATTAAACACGTGTAAAACAACACCAATATAACGTAAGTAGACAGGAAAAAAGTAGTGCCTTATTCTTGCATATTTAAAATGAAAATCATCATATTGATTGGACAGGAGCTAAATTTATTACCTATGAAAAATCAATGTTGTTAAGAAATATTATTGAATCGTCTCTAATTAAATTTAATAGATCAAATATTACAAACATTAGTAACGGTCTCTTCAAACTTGATACTTTCGTCACGAGGGCAATAGCCTCTTCAAAGAGGTTTGACAGCTAGCGGATAGTTTTTTTACTTTTTCTTACTGTACTCCTTCGTTTCCCCAAACATCCCTTTCTGGACATTATTTAAAAATACCACTCTTCCCTCCCACTCTTCTCAACTCCTCACCAGATGTTTTTCTGCATCTAGTGTTCAGTTGGGTTTTTTGACTCTGACGAAGACCGCTTGTTACGGTTGAAAGATCTTAGTCTTGTTTTCCCATTTTATACCATATATATATATATATATATATATAATATATATCGGAATGCTTCCGAAGAGGCATTCATATGCCTCCTTGGGGCTCGTTCTCCTCCTGGTCTCAACCTGTACCGTTAATTATTTTTTATTTTATTATTATTATTATTATATTATTATTATTATTTTATTATTATTATTTATTTATTATTATTATTATTATTTCGTATTTTATATATTTTTTATCTTGTTTTCTAAATAAATATTGGAGGGATTTCTATTTTTCCTCTCCTCCGCTGGGGAGCAGCATTGCGGTGGTTCCACGAGTTACTCTGGAGGCCAGTAGCAGTTTGCTTCTCAACGCGAGTACTTCGCACTTCTTCCCGATGACGACGGATGTCGAAATATCGAAGTGAGTTCTGTACTGTCTTTCTGTGTTCTTTTCTATGTGTTAAAGTGTATATATATATAAATCCCACTCCACCAATGTATGGGTGAATCACTCTTTAAATATTTCTAATCAAGAACAATAATTTTTCTTTTCTTTTTTTTGCAGACTTGCTTAACAAATGTATCACAATCATGTCCCCTTGCGATTTTCGTTTGGGCCAACCCAACGCATACAGGACCCAACAACAACAACAACAACCACAAAGCAAGGCATCAGCCATCTTGGAAACAGTCAGCGGAGGTCACCCACTGAAAGACTAATGAGAACAACAACAACTAGCAAAAAAAAAAATGTATTTGTAAAAAAATAATATATCATGAATCTGTTTTAGATGAATAATAGCTTCTGTCTAACAGTCTAATCTAAACAGTGACTGTAGAGTATTCTACGTGAGAAATTAAAATGCATGCGTTAGTCATAAAGGGTGGACAGCTCTCGGCCCCGAGTCTACATCATGTCATTATATAGCATCAAATCATCTAAATTAGAGGTTCTCAATCGTTGCTTGTGGACTCGCTGAGAGCTATATTATCACCTGTAGACACCCTTAGAGCTATATTATCATCTGTAGACCCCTCCTTAGAGCTATATTACCATATGTGGATCCCCTGAGAGCTATATTACCATCTGTAGACCCCACCTTAGATCTATACTACTACCTGTAGATCTCCTGAGAGCTATATTACCATCTGTAGACCCCACCTTAGATCTATACTACTACCTGTAGATCTCCTGAGAGCTATATTACCATCTGTAGACCCCACCTTAGATCTATACTACTATCTGTAGATCCCCTGAGAGCTATATTACTATCTGTAGACCTCCCTTAGAGCTATGCTGCTATCTGTGCACCCCCTGTGAACTATATTACTACCTCTAAACCCCCTAATAGTTATATTACTATCTCTAGACCCCCTTAGAGCTATATTACTATCTGTAGACCTCCCTTAGAGCTATGCTGCTATCTGTGCACCCCCTGTGAACTATATTACTACCTCTAAACCCCCTAATAGTTATATTACTATCTCTAGACCCCCTTAGAGCTATATTACTATCTGTAGACCACCCTTAGAGCTATGCAGCTATCTGTGCACCCCCTGTGAACTATATTACTACCTCTAAACCCCCTAATAGTTATATTACTATCTCTAGACCTCCCTTAGAGCTATATTACTATCTCTAGACCCCCTTAGAGCTATATTATCACCTGAAGACACCCTTAGAGCTATATTACCATCTGTAGACCCCTCCTTAGAGCTATATTACCATATGTGGATCCCCTGAGAGCTATATTTAAGAAATAGGAATACAAGACTAAGATCATTCAAGACCGTAACAAGCGGTCTTCGTCAGAGTCAAAAACCCAACTCTGACGAAGACCCGCTTATTACATTTGAAAGATCTTAAGTCTTGTTTTCCCATTTCTTATTGTGGTTTGATCATTGATTGTTATTTCACGTGTTTATGTGAAATCTTTATATATATGCTAGCAAACCTACCCGTCTTTGACGGAAACAAAATTCTGATTCTACTTGGTATTCCAAAATATCATTAGAAATTATAGAATAGTAAAAAAATACTATTATTAGTGTAGTGTTAAATAAATGCTTCTGAATATACCACATTAGGTGTCTGTCTGGAAGAACAAACAGTTGGAGCCTCTAACTCTTGAGCAAGCAAACTACAGTTGACCATTTGAGAAAATGGTCCTGTCCCTTTTCACATTTCCCGAGGTACACAAGTTTCGTAACATGGAATTTGTTACTGATACTAAACGCACCATGATGGTGCTCCTACTTTAAGTTTTTACTCATGAGCAGGCAGTCCAGGAGCAGTCACCGAGTCAAGAAATTCAGTTGGATAATGAACTGTTTCCTCATTACTAATCACTCTCTTTACTGACTTTTAAGTTATATCTTCGGCTTGATATATCGTAAGAACTTGTTTGTTGATTTTTCCTGCCTGTTCATATTAAGGGCTGACAATTACTCGTTCACAAAGTCATTTATTCTTAATAGATAGTACATCTTGAACTCTGGAAAACACCTTTTCAATTATGTCAAATACGCAATATATTCATATGCTAAAATGAAATTAAAATCAACAATACCTGCTTGCCACACCTATGAATTTTCAAAATAAACTTGTCTGCGAAGTGAGCAAAATACTCCTTAAAGCCCCATAATTTCGCTTCTGCACTGAATTATCAATCTATTTAGAGCCTATATTTTAAGTTAGGCATACACAAATCTAGTGTCAAAGTTTCAGCTCGCTATGTCTTATGGTGGCTGAGTTTACTTGTGACAAACGTTTTTGCTTTAAACGTCCATAACTTCACTTCTACGTTGAATTTCCAATCAATTCAGAGCCTATATTTTAAGTTAGACATACACAAGTTTACTGTAAAAGTTTCAGCTTGATATGTGTTACGGTGGCTGAGTTTACTTGTGACAAAATTTTGCGGACAAACCGACAGAAATTTTTCTAAGGGTGGATTCGGTTTCTCCAATGTATGAAACGTAAAGAAAACTTGAAATGAGTCAGTTCTAAGCATTATACAGACAAAATCATTATTTTATTTAAATATATATATAAATATTTTAAAATATGGTTACAAACCTCTTCATGAGAAGAAAAAGAGACATGTTTCGTGCATATCCTGAATCAGGATTAAGTCTAGGAGGAAGAGCAGAAGGGAAGAGTTGCATAGAGCCAGGTAGGTTCGGGATTCGATCAGTGAACACGCAGTGCATGGTAACGATGTTTGGATGAGGTGGAAGGTAAAAACTAGCAGAGTCTTTAAGTCTGAAACACACAAATACATTCATTAAGTTTCCCATCTGAATAACTTTATTATAGATGGTTCTATGCATTATTTAGTTTCAATATTTCGACTCAAGGGGAAGAAGTAAATTGTCGTAGGGACGACAGTCAACTCATTTATATATATATATATATATATATATATATATATATATATATATGATCAAACCACAATAAGAAAACAGCTATCGGATAACTTTTTACTCTTTCTTACTCTACTCCTTTGTTTCCCCAAACAACACCTTTCTGGACATTAGTCCTTTCCTGTGCTTTCACCCTTTTAAAATACCACTCTTCCCTCCCACTCCTCTCAACCCCTCACCAGATGTTCTCTGCATCTAGTGTTTCAGTTGGGTTTTTGACTCTGACGAAGACCGCTTGTTACGGTTGAAAGACCTTAGTCTTGTTTTCCCATTTCTTATTGTGGTTGATTTTTGATATATATGGATTAATTTACCACAATGAAACTAATTTCCAAATTAGTTTCATTGTGGTAAATTAAGCCATCTATTACATCAAGTGTTTTGATTATTATTCATATATATATATAGAGGGTCTCCAACCTCTGAACCAGTGCGCTTGGTTTCCCTCTCTTATCTCTCCTGAAGACGGTTCAAACCGAAAATTAGAGACTGTAAGTGTGCTCTTTTGATTTCTCTATGTTTCTTTGTCTATATTGAACTATATATATATAACATATTGTTATATACATACAAAACTAAAGTTTATCGGGACTCGGTCAGCTCTTCAGGTTCAAATTAAACTCTCATTGCCAACGTTTCGTTCTTTATTTAAAACCTTTCTAATAGGCAGAAGTATAAATTTTGAAACAGAAAAACTAAGTATTACATTACAAATTATTTTACAAAGAAAAATAGTAGGTGGATTTTAACAACAACTGTAGTCTAAATGAACACGTGAAATTGAACTGAGTTCAGTGTAACATGTTCATTCAGACTACAGTTGTTAAAATCCACATACTATTTTTCTTTGTAAAATAATTTGAAATGTAATACTTAGGTTTTCTGTTTCAAAATTTATACTTCTGTCTATGAAAAAGGTTTTAAACAAAGACCGAAACGTTGGCAAACGTTGAGAGTTTAATTTGAACCTGAAAAATTGACTGAGTTCCGATAAACTTTAGTTTTGTTTCTATTCCACGGTCGATACTCTTATCAATAGTTATATATATATTCGTAAATTTTGGTAGCAATCCTTCCTTGACACACACATAATTGAACATGACACTAAATTTAGCTGATACCTGTTTCTTAACAAGTTTCTCAATTTTTCTAAATAACCCTCTCGTTATTTCGTCTATACAACAAAGGACATCTCCTATGGTCGACATGTTTCGAATGATCAACATTCATCATCAGGACGTGAATAAGATCTAAGGTAAATTATCTGGTTTATTAATTCACTTTATGTATTACCTTCTCCATGTATATATAATATGTATGCAGATGAATCACAATAAACACGTGATACAATCAATGAAAACAAACCACAAGGAAAAAAAAGAAAACAGATAGAAAAAATGCTCTGAGGCCTTTCAATTTATGTCATCAGAGAGCAAAGAAGGTAAGAACTAGAAGGTAACATCAAAGGTGTGTACAAGGAAGGTAACTAAACAGCTGGGAAAACAAAAGTCGAAGAGGCATAATAAGAGAAAAACAAAAAATACCCAATACAATTAAACAATGCAAAATGAACAATAAGAGAATTAATTAAATTAAAAAAAAAATAAAAATATAAATAGAATAAGAAACAAGTGTTATATATAATTCCTAACTATAAACAATATATAATAAATATAAACAAATAGATACAAATTAAATTAATGCAATATCAAAAAATAAACAATAATAAATGATTAACAAAACAAGAATACATGAGAAAGTAAATAAGTCAAATAAAAATTATGTTCCATTATTAGAATCCACAATCTGGTCAGAGTTCATGTTCAACGTTGCAAGTACATTCCGAAGGTCACCCACAGGACCAATTTGCCTAACTATACCTTCAATTAAAATTTCATCCAATCTAAAAAGCCCATGACTTATATTTATTAGTTTATCAAAATTATACTTAATTAGGGCACTTTCTACTAAGTTCCTTTCCACATCAGATGAGAGAAATATCAATTCCTTGGAATCTTCCCATTTTATTTTGTTTTCCCAGCTGTTTAGTTACCTTCCTTGTACACACCTTTGATGTTACCTTCTAGTTCTTACCTTGTTTGCTCTCTGATGACATAAATTGAAAGGCCTCAGAGCATTTTTTCTATCTGTTTTCTTTTTTTTCCTTGTGGTTTGTTTTCATATAATATGTATATATAATGTATGTATATATAATAAACCAGATAATTCACCTTAGATCTTATTCACGTCCTGATGATGAATGTTGATCATTCGAAACATGTCGATCATAGGAGATGTACTTTATTGTGTAGACGAAATAACGAGAATGTTATTTAGAAAAATTGAGAACCTTGTTAAGAAACAGGTATCAGCTAAATTTAGTGTCATGTTCAATAATATATATATATACACTTTTTCGTTGAAAATACCATCTGAAACGGACAAATATAGTTCAATATAGAAAAAGAAACATAGAGAAATTAAAAGCAACACACTTACAGTCTCTAATTTTATAAGAGAGGGAAACTAAGCTCCCTCTTATTATTCAGACCTATGATCTTTATACGAATGTTTTCTTTATTTGAAGGAACTGTTTGATGAGTCATAGATAAGATTACAAGTAAACTAAAGAGAGATAATGTTCAAAATAGGTTGCAGTGGCAGTCCCACAAGGGAACACACGTAGGCCAAGCATTGGCCCTTTGTGATTCCACACAATGAAGATTGATTCTACAGTGGGAGTCCTAAATTTTGCCTAAGATTGATTCTACAGTGGGAGTCCTAAACTTTGCCTAACTCAAGTGTATTTAGAGTAGGGATCTTTAACGAGTACCTGGCATCGTACAGGCTTGGGACCGACGGTTTAACGTTCTTCTCCGTGGAACGACGTGCTCAGATTTATTCACCTCCCGCGTGAATAAATCGAGGGTCAGGTGAGGATTGAACCCCGGTCCTATCAGTTCATAGGTGAGCACGTAACCACTGAGCTAACCTGGCCCCCAATGTTCAAAATAATCTTTATTAATAATTAAAAATCATAAGAAAAAGAACAAGCTTTTAACCATATGGGTATCATCAGCTGAGAGTTTTAGAATTAATGAAGGAGTGTATGTTATAAAGTTACATATCCTTCAAAAAGGGATATTGCGAGTAAACCGTCGGGCTCGAGTCTGTACAGTGTTAGGTGCTAGTTAAAGATCTCTTACTCTTGATACACTTATTAAACCATTTAGGCACGAGCCTGTGCTATATTAGGAACTAGTTAAAGATCTCTTACTCAAAATACACTTGTGCCAGGACAAATTTATTACAGAAACGTAGAATCAACTAATAATGTGTCTCATCTCATTACCAAAAAGGGTGCCAAATAGTAAATGAGCCACACTTATGAAACTAGAACAACAATAAAAAGGTTGGAAACATATATTCAAGACTTTTGGGAATCAAAGATTCTAGACTTACAAGACATTCCAAGTCTTTTCATGTCTTTTAATATAGACAAAGAACAAACAAACAAAGATTCTAGACATTCCAAGTCTCTCCACGTCTTTTAATATAGACAAAGAACAAACAAAACAAAGATTCTAGACTTACAAGACATTCCAAGTCTCTTCATGTCTTTTAATATAGACAAAGAACAAACAAAACAAAGATTCTAGACTTACAAGACATTCCAAGTCTCTTCATGTCTTTTAATATAGACAAAGAACAAACAAACAAAGATTCTAGACATTCCAAGTCTCTCCATGTCTTTTAATATAGACAAAGAACAAACAAAACAAAGATTCTAGACTTACAAGACATTCCAAGTCTCTTCATGTCTTTTAATATAGACAAAGAACAAACAAACAAAGATTCTAGACATTCAAGTCTCTCCATGTCTTTTAATATAGACAAAGAACAAACAAAACAAAGATTCTAGACTTATAAGACATTCCAAGTCTCTTCATGTCTTTTAATATAGACAAAGAACAAACAAACAAAGATTCTAGACATTCCAAGTCTCTCCATGTCTTTTAATATAGACAAAGAACAAACAAAACAAAGATTCTAGACTTACAAGACATTCCAAGTCTTTTCATGTCTTTTAATATAGACAAAGAACAAACAAACAAAGATTCTAGACTTACAAGACATTCCAAGTCTCTCCATGTCTTTTAATATAGACAAAGAACAAACAAAACAAAGATTCTAGACTTACAAGACATTCCAAGTCTCTTCATGTCTTTTAATATAGACAAAGAACAAACAAACAAAGATTCTAGACATTCCAAGTCTCTTCATGTCTTTTAATAAAGACAAAGAACAAACAAAACAAAGATTCTAGACTTATAAGACATTCCAAGTCTCTTCATGTCTTTTAATATAGACAAAGAACAAACAAACAAAGATTCTAGACATTCCAAGTCTCTCCATGTCTTTTAATATAGACAAAGAACAAACAAAACATAGATTCTAGACTTACAAGACATTCCAAGTCTTTTCATGTCTTTTAATATAGACAAAGAACAAACAAACAAAGATTCTAGACATTCCAAGTCTCTCCATGTCTTTTAATATAGACAAAGAACAAACAAACAAAGATTCTAGACTTACAAGACATTCCAAGTCTCTTAATGTCTTTTAATAAAGACAAAGAACAAACAAAACAAAGATTCTAGACTTATAAGACATTCCAAGTCTCTTCATGTCTTTTAATATAGACAAAGAACAAACAAACAAAGATTCTAGACATTCCAAGTCTCTCCATGTCTTTTAATAAAGACAAAGAACAAACAAAACAAAGATTCTAGACTTATAAGACATTCAAGTCTCTTCATGTCTTTTAATATAGACAAAGAACAAACAAACAAAGATTCTAGACATTCCAAGTCTCTCCATGTCTTTTAATATAGACAAAGAACAAACAAAACAAAGATTCTAGACTTACAAGACATTCCAAGTCTCTTCATGTCTTTTAATATAGACAAAGAACAAACAAACAAAGATTCTAGACATTCCAAGTCTCTCCATGTCTTTTAATATAGACAAAGAACAAACAAAACAAAGATTCTAGACTTACAAGACATTCCAAGTCTCTTCATGTCTTTTAATATAGACAAAGAACAAACAAACAAAGATTCTAGACATTCCAAGTCTCTCCACGTCTTTTAATATAGACAAAGAACAAACAAAACAAAGATTCTAGACTTACAAGACATTCAAGTCTCTTCATGTCTTTTAATATAGACAAAGAACAAACAAACAAAGATTCTAGACATTCCAAGTCTCTCCATGTCTTTTAATATAGACAAAGAACAAACAAAACAAAGATTCTAGACTTACAAGACATTCCAAGTCTCTTCATGTCTTTTAATATAGACAAAGAACAAACAAAACAAAGATTCTAGACTTACAAGACATTCCAAGTCTCTTCATGTCTTTTAATATAGACAAAGAACAAACAAAACAAAGATTCTAGACTTACAAGACATTCCAAGTCTCTTCATGTCTTTTAATATAGACAAAGAACAAACAAACAAAGATTCTAGACTTACAAGACATTCCAAGTCTCTTAATGTCTTTTAATAAAGACAAAGAACAAACAAACAAAGATTCTAGACTTACAAGACATTCCAAGTCTCTTCATGTCTTTTAATATAGACAAAGAACAAACAAAACAAAGATTCTAGACTTACAAGACATTCCAAGTCTCTTCATGTCTTTTAATATAGACAAAGAACAAACAAAACAAAGATTCTAGACTTACAAGACATTCCAAGTCTCTTCATGTCTTTTAATATAGACAAAGAACAAACAAAACAAAGATTCTAGACTTACAAGACATTCCAAGTCTCTTCATGTCTTTTAATATAGACAAAGAACAAACAAAACAAAGATTCTAGACTTACAAGACATTCCAAGTCTCTTCATGTCTTTTAATATAGACAAAGAAAAACAAACAATGATTCTAGACTTACAAGGCATTCCAAGTCTCTTCATGTCTTTTAATAAAGACAAAGAACAAACAAAACAAAGATTCTAGACTTACAAGACATTCCAAGTCTTTTCATGTCTTTTAATATAGACAAAGAAAAACAAACAATGATTCTAGACTTACAAGGCATTCCAAGTCTCTTCATGTCTTTTAATATAGACAAAGAACAAACAAACAAAGATTCTAGACTTATAAGACATTCCAAGTCTCTTCATGTCTTTTAATATAGACCAGTGGTTCTCAAACTGGGGTCCGCGGTCTCCTAGGGGACCGCGAAGAGTCCATTCAGTACTTGAAATTATCGACTAGCCCATTTGGGATTGTTACAGTCATAATGACATCGTTGTTGTTAGGAAAGGATATCAAAGCGTTGCATCTCAAATTACACCTTTTTCCGTTTGAAATTTCTGGATAGGTGCAAAACATATTTTCTGTGAATTGCCAATTGGTGATTTTTGGATCCAAATGGTACAGTCCTATCCTTAAGTTGCAAAGCTGGCTCTAAAGGTGCTGATTCCATTCGCAACCACCTATGAATGTGAGACAGCATTTTCTGCATTACTTGCCATCAAAACAAAATCCCGAAACAAGTTAGAAGCCACAAATGATATGAGAGTTGCACTTGCCAAAACTAAGCCAAATATAGAAGAACTGGTTGAGGCAAAGCAAATGCACCCATCACATTGAATGAAGTTTTAATATATTTCAATGTTGCTATTTTCTGATTGAATAATTGATTAAATAAGATTTTTTTTTTGTTTTAATAGAAATCGGTTGCAATTTTTTGAAAAAATATTTGTGTGTTTGAATAAACGTTTGTTTCCCCAAAATGTTTTGTTCTAGTAACCTATATGTTAACTGGTTGTTATAAAAGGGTCCGTGAGCCATCTAAAATATCATAAAGAGACCGCCATGCAAAAAATCTCAAAATAGTTTGAGAACCACTGATATAGACAAAGAACAAACAAACAAAGATTCTAGACTTACAAGGCATTCCAAAGATTCTAGACTTACAAGACATTCCAAGTCTCTTCATGTCTTTTAATATAGACAAAGAACAAGCAAACAAAGATTCTAGACTTACAAGACATTCCAAGTCTGTTGTAAATCATTTTCCTCCGTGTATTTAATCCTTGCCGGGACTATCTCCCTCTTCATGGCTTTTAATATAGACAAGGCGTTTGATTCAATATCATAGTTGAACATCATTTTCAATGCAAAAGGAAAATTGTTGATTGGTTCATTGATGGCAAGAGTTAATGAGTTGTCATTTGATGGTTCAGCTTCGTCATTGTTATCATCAGGGGGACCTGAAATGAAATCACAACACTTTAGTCGATATAGAGTTATAGCGAAGGATGTCTTGAGGGAAAAGGAGACGGAGACAGAACAAAATATTCAAGGGGAGAGATAGAGAGGGTAAATAGAAAAAAAAGAAACAATGAAAGAGAGAGAGTGATATATATATAGTTCAATATAGACAAAGAAACATAGAGAAATCAAAAGAACACACTTACAGTCTTTAATTTTCGCTTTGAACCGTCTTCAGGAGAGATAAGAGAGGGAAACCAAGCGCACTGGTTCAGAGAGGGTTGGAGACCAACAGTGTTGTTTTTTTAAATTATTTTATTTATTATTATTGTTTGTATTCTCAGTTTTATTTTATTTTATTCTATCATAGCTTAGTCCTTACTTTTACTTATGTATCAATTTCTCTGTTCGTCCCTCAATTTTTCTTTTATTTATTTATTGTTTTCATATTCGACTAATTTAATGTAATTATAAATTGATTCCTGTCTACCTTATTTTCTGTGACCGGGCGCGCATGCGGCAACACTGTTGGTCTCCAACCCTCTCTGAACCAGTGCGCTTGGTTTCCCTCTCTTATCTCTCCTGAAGACGGTTCAAACCAAAAATTAGAGACTGTAAGTGTGTTCTTTTGATTTCTCTATGTTTCTTTGTCTATATTGAACTATATATATATATATATATATATATATATAGTAGTGAGTTCAGTTTTCCTGAAGACGAGGACATCGAAATAGTACTGAGTTCAGTGGTTTCCTTTCTATGTGTTCTTTTTTAAAATCTAGTTTATATATATATATATATATGGATAATAATCAAAATAACATTTGATGTAATAGATGGATTAATTTACCACAATGAAACTAATTTGGAAACAATGCTCTAAGGCATTTCGTCAACAAATCGTCAGAGAGCAAGTGAACTAAAAAATAATAAATATTTGTTAACCTAGTTGATTTAAGTTTCTACAATTGTTGGTAACCCTGAATGTGTTTAATGATGAAGAAGTCTTCATCTGTTTAATTATTCCGATAGTCAAAACTTCATCCAATTTATAGAGTCCTAGGCTATTGTTTATTAATTTCTCATAAAAGTTCTTTATGAGTGCACTTTCCACAATATTTCTTCTTCTTTCCGAAGACACATATGTTAATTCATTTGCTTCATTCCAGTTAATCACATGATTACTGTTTCTTATGTGTATGAACAAGGCACTCTTTTCGTCCTCTCTTCTGATGGAATATTTGTACTGTTTTATCCTTGTAAGAAGACCTTTGCTCGTCTGTCCAATGTAAGACATTTCACAGTCAGTACATGGTATCCTGTATACACAACAGTCCTTTCTTTTTGGCTTATTATTGACAAGTCTGTTAAACAAGTTACCATCATTACTGAACACAACCTTTTCATAAATGAAGGCATATCTTTCAAACAAGGACTGCATGGAATGACTAACAAATTCCTTCTTGTGAACTGTTCTTCATTATTCAATATCATGGATTGTTTCACCTTTTTTATGATATTGTCGATTGACCTTTTTGGATACACTAAAGAACCTGCAATTTTGTAAATATTTTTGATTTCTTCATCTAAAAATTCCTCACTGCAAATTTTGAAAACTCATAAGAACATGCTACTAAAAACTGATTTTTTAGTTTTAAGTGGATGAGCGGAGAAGAAATGAACATAAGATGAAACATTGGTTGACTTCCTATGAATACTGTACTTTAATTTATTACCATTCCTATGTCAAAGTACATCCAAGAAAGGAAGTTTATTATTTTCATGTTCTATTGTAAATTTTATGGATGGTACAACCGTATTGAGGGTATCCAAAAAGATGAGACTACCTACAATACTGTTGACTAATGCTAAATGGTTTAGGTATGTAGATGATATTTTATGTATTTGGCCTGAAACAACCAGAGTCTCCAACCGTCTCTGTACCAGTGCGCTTGGTTTCCCTCTCTTACCTCTCCTGAAGACGATTCAACCGAAAATTAGAGACTGTAAGTGTGTGTTTTTAATTTCTCTATGTTTCTTTACGTACATTGAACTGTATATGTCCACTTCGGATCGTATTTTCATTGAAAAAGTATATATATATATATATATACATGTGTGTGTGTGTGTGTGTGTGTGTGTGATAGAGAGAAATAAAAAATAAGCAGAAAACGAATGGGAGGGACAAGAATTTTTTTTTAATATATTTATTGCATAGTCTCTTTAGAATTAAGGAATATTTAAGAAGTTCAAACATGATAATATGTCCAAGGTTAAGAAAGGGACTACATATCTTTATAGTAATTTAACAGCTCCATAAATATAAACTATCTATATGAATTCCAATTAAATGTCTTTAACCATCTTTAAACAAACTTAAAACCCATTTTTTGTTTTTTTACTTATTTGATGAAAATCCAGGAATGTTAGGAAAAGTATTAAGTCTCCACATAAAAAAGTTTATTACAAGAAACTAAACACTGCGTTTCAAACACTGGATGTTCTTCTTCAGGTTACATCTGCTCTGCTGGGGTCCTTGCTTGGTCTCACTTCCCAAACAACCACCCCCAGCAGAGCAGATGTAACCTGAAGAAGAACATCAAGTGTTCGAAACGTTTTGTTTAGTTTCTTGTAATAAAACTTTTTTTGTGTGGAGACTTAATAGTTTTCCTAACTTAAGTAATTGAAACACATTGTTCATTTAAACATAGAGCTTTTTTGCGTAGAGAAGTAATTTTTAAAACTTTCCTATTATATTGAAATGTTTATTTTGATTATGACTATACGTATATCTATACATAGTCAATGATCAAACCACAATAAGAAAATGGGAAAGCAAGACTAAGATCGTTTTTTTTTTTTTTTGACTCTGACGAAGACCGCTTGTTACGGTTGAAAGATCTTAGTCTTGTTTTCCCATTTCTTATTGCGGTTTGATCATTGATTGTTATTTCACGTGTTTATGTGAAAGCTTTTTATCTATACATAGATTCAGAAAAATCACAATAAATAAACACGTGATACAATCAATGAAATTAAATCACAAAAAAAAAAAAAGAAAAAAAGAATAGAAAAACTGGTCTGAGGCCTTTCAATTTATGTCATCAGAGAGCAAACAAAGTAAGAACTAAGAAGATAACAGAAGATAAGAGAAATAAAGAAGATAACAGATCTAAGAAGATAACAGAAAAGATACGTATACGGAACAACATACATAGATCCATCTGTACATAGATCCATCTGTACATAGATATACATTGCTATTGTATACGAGGGTCGTCCAGAAAATAAGTTCCGTTTTGGTCTGTAGGGCGGTAGGAGTGGTTTTTGCCAAATCCGGCAACACCGCTCGAAAGAGGAGAGGTGGGGGAATAGAATGAGAGGTGGGGGACCTCAGTCGGTCAATTACCAACGTCAGGGCAGGTAGTTGAAATGGAGCCCTCCATGTCACGTCCCGCCACCTCGATCCCCGTTCCCTCTCGAGTTGTTTTGCGCGGAGTGATTCAATTTCTTTATGCACAGGGTTTCAAATCAGTTCAAATTCACGAACAGCTCATTTCTGTTTATGGAGAAGGTGTAATGAGTGAATCAATGGTGAGGAGATGGGTACGTGAATTTAAGGCGGGAAGACATTCACTTGAGGATGAAAGTGGGAGAGGCAGACCCTCAGTTGTGACGGACGAAATTGTCGCAGAAATCGACAATGCAATTCGCAAAGATCGTCGTTCAACCCTGGATGAACTCCACCTGAGTTTCCCAGACATCTCACGATCCTCATCCATGAGATCGTCTCGGAAAAACTTGACTTTCGGAAAGTTTCCGCCCGGTGGGTCCCTAGAGAGCTGAATGTCTTCCCGCCTTAAATTCACGTACCCATCTCCTCACCATTGATTCACTCATTACACCTTCTCCATAAACAGAAATGAGCTGTTCGTGAATTTGAACTGATTTGAAACCCTGTGCATAAAGAAATTGAATCACTCCGCGCAAAACAACTCGAGAGGGAACGGGATCGAGGTGGCGGGACGTGACATGGAGGGCTCCATTTCAACTACCTGCCCTGACGTTGGTAATTGACCGACTGAGGTCCCCCACCTCTCATTCTATTCCCCCACCTCTCCTCTTTCGAGCGGTGTTGCCGGATTTGGCAAAAACCACTCCTACCGCCCTTCAGACCAAAACGGAACTTATTTTCTGGACGACCCTCGTACATTACAATAATAATACATTATTTATTATTTAATAACAAAATCCAAGCTCTTCAGTCAAAAATTCTTAGAAAAATTCTTCATTGTCCCTTTTACATACCAAATCAAACAATCTATTCAGACCTCAGGATTTCAACAGTTCATCAAGTAGCAATATCTCGCTACAAAGCCTTCCATAAAAATCTTTGTAGCAATAACAATCCCTTAGTCCAAAACATCTCCTCAACAAATATCCCACGAAATCCCCCGAAGGCGCCTGAAGAGAAAGTGGCCAAGAGACTTATTAGTGTGAATTACTCTAGTGACTTGTAAATTTAATCTAAGTTTTATAACTTATTTTTCACGCCAGGAAGTATAATTACTGGATAATTTCTTCCCTCCTGCCTCCATGTGTAATGTATATATTTCCTTCATCATTGTCACTGGTAATGTTACATTTGCATTGTTGTGACTATGTAAAATAAAATAAAAAAAAAAATAAAAATAAAATTAAAGTTATTCTTTAATTTTTGTTTTTAAATTGTTTTCTTTATTTAAATCTTTAAATTTACGGGTTGATCAGCTGATGCCAGTATTTATAAAACAGTACAATATGACTGTGTTAATTAAATTAACGTTAATGGAAAGCTATAAATAACAGGGTGACACAGCGCTAATGTTCTACTCATAGTTTAGGATGACTTTAAATATCATAGTTCAGGATGATATTTAAAAAAAAATACGCTAATGTACATTCACTATCTCTTTCTTCTCTCAAAGAGGCTCTAGGACAGAGTTTTTCAAACTTTTTTCGACGCAGAACCCCAGATTCTAATGATTTTATACAATCATAATCAATGATCAAACCATAATAAGAAATGGGAAAACAAGACTAAAATCTTTCAACCGTAACAGGCGGTCTTCGTCAGAGTCAAAAACCCAACTGACTCTGACGAAGACCGCTTGTTACGGTTGAAAGATCTTAGTCTTGTTTTCCCATTTCTTATTGTGGTTTGATCATTGATTGTTATTTCACGTGTTTATGTTTAATCTTTTTAACAATCTAATATAAATATTTTCATACGCCTTTATAAATAGTATATAGGTTTAAAAACAATTAAAAAAGTAATATTACTGCAATGTGTATTTTTCGAATAAAAATTCCAAACTGAAAGATAGAATTACTAGCAATTTTAAAACACAAACTTTATTTTGTAATCATTTTTGGCTTTATAGTTGAGAGTTTGATTCTAAAATCATTAGCAACATTGAGTCTACTTGAGTGTTTAGTTTTTATGGTAGTATAAAAGGAAAATCCAGTTTTACCTAAGTAGGTAGTGGGAAATGGCAGTAATGTGTCAAGTGCTATTTTTATAATAGCAGGTAATTTGGGAATCAGATATCTTCAAAAAAATGACAAGTGATTCATCCTAAATATCAATCAAATTTTGACCACTTCTACTTACGAGTATAAGTAGATATATTATATCAATATTATAGACATGTAATATAAAAAATGGAGCATGTGAAAATATTGCAATAAACTCCATCCAAGTAGGAGTACTACTTTAGAGGGAAAAAATAGATATACACATTATTCGGTATCATAAATCACAAAAAACATTGAATTAATCCATTCCCAAAAAAAAAATAAATAGAAAAATGTTTTTTCTAAATGTTTTTGGTGGAACCCCAGACAGTCCGTTAAGGAACCCCTGGGTTCCGCGGAACCCACTTAGGTAACCTATGCTCTAGGAATTTGATTTGAACCTAGGAAAATCTATATTTCAGACCTATATTATTAAAAGATGGCCATTTCTATCGTAAACTATTTACTACAAATACAAAATAGTTTCTTTTTAGGATTAGATCCAAACAATAAATTACTTCAAATTACATGCAGACGTTTTTACCGGCAATTGTTCGGCATTCTCAAGTTTAAAACAATTTATTAAAAAAAATAAGTACTACCATAAACATATGTACTTCTACAGAATATCAAATAACAGAAAACAAAAAAAAAACCAGCAACAAACAAAAACAAAAAAGTTTTTTTTGTAGAACAGATGTGTTTTTAACATGATTACTTTTACTAGCTGATCTACCCGGCTTTACCCGGGAAACAATTTAATTCCAACTCTAATAATAAATTACATATAACGAAAACAATTTAAATTTTCTATAGTTCCGTTACACTTAACTTTTTTTGAGATAAACGAAATTATTACAGAATTAAAATTATAGATTACGCAAAAAAGATATAATCTAACACTGATTATAAAAATCACACATTGTCTAATACAATTGGTAGTTCATAGATTAGATTAAACAAATAATAAAAGGAATATTTTTTGCCGAACAATATATCAAGAAATTTTGAAAGAAGTCTTAGCTCATTAAATGTGATATGTTGTATCTGTTAAATATAATAACAGGAATTTTAAACCCACAAATCGTTTCAATTACCTGCGGCTGCCATTACCAATTAAAGTCAAAATGTAAACAAACAGGTTATACAGCAAACCTTATCTATTATAATATTTTTGGGATATTACCTGAACCACAACTCTGAATTTTAAAAAAACTTTACATAAACCTTCCCGGGGATATACCTAATAATTTCCTAAATTTTCACGGCTATTGGATGTATGGTTTTTTGAGAAAAAATGCAAAAACTCAAAATCGGCAAATTTTTGAGGTTTTTGGGTCCTAGGGGGCCTGGGTTAGGCTGCCCCCCCCCAGAGTTTAATAGCCTAAAACCACCCCAAGACCTATAGAAAGTGCCTTGCAAAAGAATTTTTGAAAAAGGTCCATTGTAGGCCGAATGCATAAGGTACAAATATACATACATACATACAGAGCCACGAAGAGAATTTATATATAGATTGTTTACGTAAAGTTTAAAAACAATTTAAAAGATTAATAATACTGCAAAACAACCCTGAGAGGATACCTATACTCGATTTTCAAGGAAACAGAAAACAATAAGGAATAATACAAACAATACACATAAGTAAATATTAATATAAATAAACACAAGGTAAAACGAAAATCAACAAAGTTATTACCTTTTTTTTTGAAGGAAACTTTTTAACGCATTTAAAGTAAGTAACTAAGTAAGTATAGTAAGTCTCTTCTTTTTTGTAATGTATGTTATCAAAAATAAATGTAATTGACGTCGTGTAATCTAGAGTAAACTAATTTTTAGACCTAATTCTCAAAAACCAATTTTGGTATTTGAAGAATCAGTGGTTGAAAAACCATATCAATACTATTTACAACTTCGTATTACATTTCATAATATTAAAATTCAATGTATATGATGAAGCATAGATAAATTAAAAACAGGAGATATTATCTCTCCTGAAGACGGTTCAAACCGAAAATTAGAGAATATAAGTATGTGTTTTTAATTTATCTATGTTTCATCATCTACATTGAATTCAATTTGTTCGTTTCGGATCGTTTTTTTAATCGAAAAAGTGTTTACATAATATTACTAAGACTAATATTAAAATTTATATCAATACTCTAGACCCCTTAACAAGATATTCTTAACAACAATATTTCAACAATCAAATTGAACGTGTCAACTTCTATTTTTAAGGATTTATATTCCCCACTAGCTTTTTAAATGATAAAAAGTTTGTTTTATTCTTCAAAACTTGACACTTTTAAATATAGGAGCCTGATATCTGACATATGATTCCTCTCTAGTACGCTCATTAATAATAATGACTGTTGAAAAAAAGATGAACTCTTTAATTTTAATCTTCTATTATCATATCCATAACCAATCATTCTTTGTTCCACTGCATCAGCATTACTGTTTGTATTTCTCCATTATTATTAGATTATTTAAGACAAACCCATCGTCTAAATTACCTTCTCACGAGAACTTAACTATATTAAATTACAATAATGGTTACAGTTTCAAAATCAAGTGAATATTATACATCCAATATAAATCATTCTTCTATTTATGAAGTATACCACATTGTTTAGTTTTACACGACTACATTAGGTAAGCAATTATTATTGTAAATTATAATGAAGTTTGCATCTAATTGGTTACAACTACGCCATTTAGCAAGGTTATAAATAAATTGTATAATGAATGCCATAAATACAAATCAACGTCTGAAATTTATAAATATGAACAAAGATGTTTCGAAAAAGAAACATTGTCCATGTTATAGTCACGAGAGAAAGTTCACATATATTGTTAATTCAGTAAAAGTAATGTAAGATGTATTTTAAAGGGAGTAAAAAGTCGAAGAAAAGGAAAAATAGTTGGCGTTTTGTCATCCAATGACCTTTAATATTAATTTGTTATCATAAACATTTCTTTTGTTAACAGCTATCAGACAATCTGTTTTGTTTGTTTACTTTCTTTTTACTATCAGAAATTCTTCAAATATACTTATCAAAACTTTAATAAGGAACATTATTGGTTGAAATGGTTATCTTCTATTAAACGTTTATAATTTTTATTTAAAAATTTAGCATTCAGATACAAGAATATTTATAACAAAAGAAACTGATATTTCTGGTTTCTAAAAACTGATGTGTATCCATTTTTGTAAACTAAATAACAAATTAACCCATATTTAAAGAAAAACTTAATTGTTTTGGTTGTTTCTATGTTAATAAACGTATAAAAACCGACGATGTAACCTTAGTAAACACTTCTTTATGCATCCTAGATCAATTTGGCACTATAAACCATTTTTTAAAACAAAACACTGCTCTATTATTAATATTATTTTGGTTCTGACATATCATCTTTCATTATTATTCACTGTTTCTGATTAATTCTCTGGTTTCTGTGATTGTCATAATATTACTTGCATTTCTAAGTATACAATAGATCAAAACGAAGGTGAAAAAACTTACTGGAGTTTTTCTTGGCAGAATAAATTACTGCATTACTTCCTTTTGCAATAGGAGGTCCAATAATAAATTTGTTAATTGATGCTACTTCATCGTATTTAAACATATCTGATTCAACATCTGATAATGAATTTTGCATTCTTGCAACAGCTTCCTTTAAAATAAACAAACTTTTTATTGGTAAAACAATTAAATATATATTAAAAAAAAAAGTATATAGTTACCCTGATTTCCCAACAAACACCTTCCAATTCATCTTCTTTTGTTATAATACCAGTTCCAGAAGCCAAACTAACACCAACTAATGCAAAAAAAGGTCTTGAGTTACCAAAAAGCAGTTGTCTCGTTGTCTTTTTTCTTAATTCACCTGATAATGAATTAGTGACACGCCTTAAAACATTATCAACAAATATCTTTCTTGCTGAATCATATTGAGACTGAAGAAATGATTGTTTTCCATAAGCTTGGCTCGCCCGACCACTTGGTCCTGAGCGAGCTTCGGATCTTATCTGACGATAAATGATTCCTTTATTAAAATTCTTATCAGTCGCTCCTTGTAGATAATGCCTTTGAAGGAAAACACGACCATTTTGTAATAACTTAGTGATTGCCCCTCGGAGCGACATCACTTTTTAAAACAATATTCGTTTTTTTTATCAAATAGCAATATTTCCAATAAAACCTATAAAAACAAAATAAAATCTTTAATAGAAAAACAACAAATTTATTGAATTTTAATTCATAAAACTTATAAAAAAAACTGAAATGATGTTATTGCTAACCGAACTTACCTATCATTTCAAATGTATATGGTGCAACCACAATAAATAATTATCTGTCAAAATGGTGGCATAACAGCTGATCCGTATCTTAACCTTGGGATGGGTAACACTCCCGTTGGGTTCACAGTTTTCACTACCTTGTAAAAACTTTTATTATAATGTACATAAGGAATATTTATACTATTCACTTATTCATTATTCGTACGCAATAGTTAAAAGATCGTTTATTTTTTTTTTAAAACAAAAGTTTTAATCCTAGTTATTTGTTATTATTTCATTGTGTGGTTTTCGTATAATTATCGCCTAAAAACCATTACTGTTAAGTGATTTCGTTTATTGGTGGTGCTAGTTACTTTTTTTTTTTGAAAAAAAAAAAGACGTTTTCAATCTTCAGTTTATAGTGTAAGACATTTTTAAACCTCTCTTTTTTTTTACATTTCAATGTTTATGAATATAGTTCAGAAATGTAATCTCAGATGTTTATAACCATTGCATGATCCTTAAAAACGTGACTATTTCAATTGTTGATAATCATTCTTGAAAAAATGATAGACAAAACTAATTCTAAAAGTTAATTTACTTTTTTTTTTATAAACAACTATTGTTTTTGTAGCCATATTTGTTTATATATATTGTTCGCTTTTTTTACAGTTTATAATTAAATTTCAGATGATGTATTATATCTTATAAAGTTTGGAAACATATAAAAGAAAAAGTTATGTCGAGTAAAAAACCTCTCACGGCTACTGATCGTTTGAAACAAGATCTTCTGAGACTAAGACGGGATCCAATTCCGTATGTTACAGCCGAACCTTTGCATAGCAACATGCTAGAATGGTTTGTATCTAATATATTAATATCAATTTACAAATATTAAAGATGTTTTAATACTATTATATAATAGAAAGTATTTCAATTAGAAAGTATAGTTGACTATTTTTGTAAATTTTTTTCATAGGCATTTTGTGGTTACTGGTCCAGAGAAAAGCCCTTATGAAGGTGGAATGTATCATGGAAAACTGATTTTTCCAAGAGATTTTCCTTTTAAACCTCCAAGTATATATATGATGACACCCAATGGAAGGTTACTATAACCCATTTATAACTTTCACTTTTATATTGGTAAACAAGTATTGTTCTCTTTAATGAAATATGTTGAAAAGATGTGATTATTAAATTATATCAGGTTATAACGTATTAACAGAAACTTTAAAACCTCGGGAGAGAATTATATTATTGTGACCTTGAAAAATATTAAAAGTTGGAATCTTATAAAGAAAATGGATCATTTTTGCTTTAGAAAAAAAAAAACTTTGGCCTTTTCAATTATGGCTGTTATAATATTAGTCTTTTGACTTATAAGTACTTATAAGTATTAGTCTTTTGACTTATAAGGGTACCTTTTTTTACCCCTGTGCCAGTCTAATTCATTCCTGTTTGTGAAAAATGCACAAAAGGGACCAAAAAAAAAGGAAAATCGAGAAAAATTATATTTAAAATTTCTTTCTGACTCAAAAATCAACTAAAGCTTCCCGAAAAAAACATTGAAAATCATGCAACTATAAAATTTTTCTCTTTTTTACGGGTAACTAAAATAAAATATTATATTCAACGTAAAATGATATATAATTCCTTAATATATAGAAAAACATTGTATTCTATGAAATTTTTTGCCAATATAATATAAACTTTTACTGTAAATATAATTTCAGGGGGTAACTATCTTAGGTTCAAAGAAATTATTTCTCAAAAAAATTAGGAAATAATCAAAATTTATTCAATTATTTCAAATATGAGCTATTACAACTACAAACATTTTGGATAGATTCGTTGACTGTTCTTTTTATATACGAAATAATAACAATTGTGAAAATGAATTATCTTGTAAGGGCAATAAAAATAAATTTAAAAATCTTCTAAAGCAAAAAAAAATATTGAATAACAAAAAGTTCAAGTCATTCTTATTAGAACGATGAGTCGGAAATTTGCGGTTTTTGCAGCGAAAGGGTTAAATAACAATTTAGGGTCTTCTAAGTTATAGTAGCCTCATATTGACCTTTTGAATATCTTAAATAACAAATTAGGGTCTTCTAAGTTATAGTGGCCACATATTCACCTTTTGAATATCTTAAATAATAATTTAGGGTCTTCTAAGTTATAGTGACCGTTTATTGTCCTTTTGAATATCTTAAATAACAATTTAGGGTCTTCTAAGTTATAGTGGCCACATATTGACCTTTTGAATATCTTAAATAACAATTTAGGGTCTTCTAAGTTATAGTGGCCACATATTGACCTTTTGAATATCTTAAATAATAATTTAGGGTCTTCTAAGTTATAGTGACCGTTTATTGTCCTTTTGAATATCTTAAATAACAATTTAGGGTCTTCTAAGTTATAGTAGCCACATATTGACCTTTTGAATATCTTAAATAACAATTTAGGGTCTTCTAAGTTATAGTGGCCACATATTCACCTTTTGAATATCTTAAATAATAATTTAGGGTCTTCTAAGTTATAGTGACCGTTTATTGTCCTTTTGAATATCTTAAATAACAATTTAGGGTCTTCTAAGTTATAGTAGCCATATATTGACCTTTTGAATATCTTAAATAACAATTTAGGGTCTTTGAAGTTATAGTAGCCTCATATTGACCTTTTGAATATCTTAAATAACAATTTACGGTCTTCTAAGTTATAGTGGCACCTTTTGAATATCTTAAATAATAATTTAGGGTCTTCTAAGTTATAGTGACCGTTTATTGTCCTTTTGAATATCTTAAATAACAATTTAGGGTCTTCTAAGTTATAGTGGCCACATATTGACCTTTTGAATATCTTAAATAACAATTTAGGGTCTTTTAAGTTATAGTGACCGCTTATTGACCTTTCGAATATCTTAGATAACAATTTAGCGTCTTCTGAGTTATAGTGGCCACTTATTGACCTTTTCAACAATTTTTTTTTTACAATTTAAGGTCTTGTGAGTAATATATAAATTTTGATTTTGTGTTGTAATACAATAATAGTGTCGCTTATAAGATTTTTAATTATTTTTTTTATAGCAATTTGAAAATTGGGGTAGTATCGCTTTGGCATATTTAATATTTTCTTTTTATAGCAATTTAGGGTCTTTTGTGTATTTAGGGTATCGGTATTGTACTTAAAATCGATTGAGGTTTTAAGTTTGGATCTTTTGAATATCTTCTATCAGAATTTAAGGTCTTCTGAATTAGAGTAACTTCTGAATAACCTTTTCAATAACTTATATTTGAATATGAGGTCTTGTAAATTATATAAGTTTTGATTTTGTGTTATAACACAAAAAATAGTGTCGGTTTTGGTATGTATAATATTTTTTTATAGCAATTTAGGGTCTTTTGAGTAATTAGGGTATCGGTATTGTACTTAAAATCGATTGAGGTTTTAAGTTTGGATCTTTTGAATATCTTCTATCAGAATTTAAGGTCTTCTGAATTAGAGTAACTTCTGAATAACCTTTTCAATAACTTATATGTATTTGAATATCAGGTCTTGTAAATTAGATAAGTTTTGATTTTGTGTTATAACACAAAAAATAGTGTCGGTTTTGGTATGTATAATATTTTTTTGTAGCAATTTAGGGTCTTTTGAGTAATTAGGGTATCGGTATTGTACTTAAAATCGATTGAGGTTTTAAGTTTGGATCTTTTGAATATCTTCTATAAGAATTTAAGGTCTTCTGAGTCATAGTGACTTTTAAATGACCTTTTCAATGACTTATATTCCAACCAGCAGATGTGCCCATCTTTGACAGGTATTTTACGAAAAATAATATATAATTTTGTGGTATTTCAAAACATTGTTTCGAAAAATTATAGAATAGTAGAAAATATAATTATTATTACAATGTTAAGTAAGTGCCTTTGTATATATCACATTAGGTGTCCTGTCCTTAAGGTATATGGAAGAACAGAGAGTTAGAACCTCTGACCTTTAAGCAAGCAACATACAGTTGACCAAGTGAGAAACACTTGATCTCATTCACTTCAATTCCTACCGTTGACAGAGTTTGACCTTGCAACTTATTTAATGTTATAAACAGAAGGTCAAAACTAAACAGTCGCTGACGGGAAATCACAACTGTTTGAGTTTAAAATTTTTCGAATTATATAACTCGCTTAAATTTCTTATACAAATATGACTATCTGTTATAACATTTTGTATGATTCATATTTTCAATTTTCAGAATTTTTTTTTTTTTGATAGATTTCTCTTTTTTTTTAATATAAGTGATCAAACGACAATAAAAAATGTGAAAACAACACTAAGATCTTTCAACCGTAACAAGCGGTCATAAAACCCCACTGACGAAGACAGCTTGTTACGGTTGAAAGATCTTAGTCTTGTTTTCCCTATTTTCTCATTGTGGTTTGGATCATTGATTGTTATTTCACGTGTTTATATGAAATCTTTTTATCTTTATATAAATATATCTTATTTTTGGTTTTTTTTGGATTTTTTAGGTTTAAAACAAACACAAAGTTGTGTTTGTCTATCAGTGACTACCATCCCGACACGTGGAATCCTGCTTGGAGTGTTTCTACCATTCTTACAGGCCTTCTCAGCTTCATGGTAAATATTTCCTTTTAGTCATTTCTTATTTATATATATATATATATATATAACAATTCAAAATTGAAGATAGGTTGCACAGAAAGTAGAAGAAACATACTTACAGACTAAAATTTTCGGGTAATCCGTCTTCAGGAGAAAAGAGAAAGGGAGACCAAGCACATTGTAGACGCAACAGCTAGTATATATATATATATATATATATATATATATATATATATATATATACGAGTTCGAGATTAACAAAGAGCAACACACAAAGTAGGGAAACACACTTACAGACTCAAATTTTCGGGTAATCCGTCTTCAGGAGAAAAGAGAATGAGAGACCAAGCACGTTGTAGACGCAACGGCAAGTAACCCGTTATATATATATATATTATATATATATATATAACCCGTTATATATATATAACCCGTTATATATGTATATATATATATATATATATATATATATATATATATATATATATAATATGAGTACCGCCCTGTCTTCCTGCGGGACTCTTCGCTCTTCACACCTCCTGATGACGACGATGGTCGAAATATCGATGTGAGTTATGTCTGTGTCTTTCTGTGTGTTTCCTTCGTTTTGAATTTATTTTATTTTAGAAAAGTCCGCTGGACCGTTTCTTTTAATTGTGTATATATATATATATATACATATATATATAGTTCAATATAGAAATAGAAACATAAAGAAATCAAAAGAACACACTTACAGTCTCTAATTTCGGTTTGAACTGTTCAGACTCCAACCGTCTCTGAACCAGTGCGCTTGGTTTCCCTCTCTTATCTCTCCTGAAGACGGTTCAAACCGAAAATTAAAGACTGTAAGTGTGTTCTTTTCTTGCTTTCTACCCCTCTCTTTCTCTCCCTCTCTCTCTCTCTCTCTCTCTCTCTCTCGAAAATTTTTTTCTCTCTACCTCCCCTTCTCTCTCTAATTTTTCTCTCTACCTCTCTCTCTCTCTCTCTCACTCTCTCTCTTTCTCTGTTTCACTCCCCCCTCTCTTTGTCTCTCTCTTGAGAAGTTTTTTTCTCTCTACTCCTTTCCCTCCCCTTTTTCTCTCCTCCCTCTCTCTCTCTCTCTCTCTCTCTCTCTCTCTCTCTCTCTCTGTCCCCCCCTCCTCATTCTGTCTCTCTCTCTCTCTCGAGAACGTGTTTTCTCTCTACCCCTATCCCATTTCCCTTTCAGTCTTTTTCTTTTTCTCTGACCTTCTTAAGCTGTTTTTCATAACGTTTTATTAATATATATTTGGTTTTGATTTCTGTTTGTTTCCAGCTAGAGAAAAGCCCCACTTATGGCAGTATAGAAACATCAGACTATGAGAAGCGACAGTTGGCCTACCACAGTCTTTCTCACAACATTAAGGACCATCAGTTCTGTCAGATTTTCCCCGAAATTGTACAGGTATGCTAGTTGCATATATATATATATATATATATATATATATATTCGTATATTTTGGGAGCAGGCCTTCATTGATACATGTTCTATTAAAACCTATGCCTATTTCAATTTTGACGCATTTTCGAATTAATTTTTCAAATTTCCTTACCTCTGGCTTCCATAAGTTTGGGACAAGATAAATCAGTTCTCCAAAGTGTTTTATTCTTGTATATCATCGACATGTTTCGGTCGCCTACTTGTCTTATCATCGACCGAAACATGTCGATGATATACAAGAATAAAAACTTTGGAGAACTGATTTATCTTGTCCCAAACTTATGGAAGCCAGAGGTAAGGAAATTTGAAAAATTAATTCGAAAATGCGTCAAAATTGAAATAGGCATAGGTTTTAATAGAACATATATATATATATATATAAACTCAAAAATTGTTATTGACCTCTTCTATTCTATTCACTGTTTTGTTATTGAGGGCTAGGTCAAATAAAAGAAAATAAACTCCTTTCTAGGCCGACGTTTCGATGTATTTGTACATCATCTTCAGGGCTAAAATTAGAGTAAGACTATAATACATATAATGTATTATAGTCTTACTCTAATTTTAGCCCTGAATATGATGTACAAATACATCGAAACGTCGGCCTAGAAAGGAGTTTATTTTCTTTTATTTGACCTAGCCCTCAATAACAAAACAGTGAAAATATATATATATATATATATATATATATATATATATAGTTAAATAACGACCCATATTTGGCTTGTATCTCTTTCTTACACAATTTCTCCAGTTTCCGGAATTCCTTCCTCGTCTCTTCATTAAAACTATAAAGCTTATCACCAATATTGCTAGTTGACATGTTTCGAATGTACCACATTCATCATCAGGACAATAATGAGAATAATAGTAGGATTGTTAGTTTATATATATAGAGGTGGATTATTATTGGAATGTTCGCAGGACATCGCCCTGGGTCACGAGGCATTATGGGGGATTAAGGCAGGGTGGTTGGACTCACTTACTACCTGGCTAATCTGGTTTGGCCTGTTAGAAAATAATTTTAAAATTCGACAAGAATTATTAAGTTGGATATTTATGGCTGGCTGCTTTTCTTGAATTATTAATGCTTCTAATATTTGTAATTTAACATGGTTTCTTTCTTTAGCGATAATTTTCGTGGAATTGACCATCATTTCTCCTGTGAGTTTTGTCTTATGGAGTGCTGTTGTATGGGATTTTGGCGCGCCGGCAGAAAGGTGCATTGTAATTCTTCTTGATAATGAAGTCGCGGTCATTCCTATATATGAGCTTTTACGGGCCTCGCAGCTCCCGATATTGCATGAGTACTCATATATAAGATTCGTTTCTTTTAAATCTTTTACACTAGGACTATTTTTCATTATTAAACTGCCTATTGAAGGGCTTTGGTAGTAGGTTATCAGGGTCAAACTCTCTTCAGGCTTAATACATTTAACATGGATAGTTATATATATATATATATATATATATATATTATTGAAAATGACACCAAATTTAGCTGATACCTGTTTCTTAACAAGTTTCTCAATTTTTCTAAATAACACTCTCGTTATTTCGTCTACACAATAAAGTACATCTCCTATGGTCGACATGTTTCGAATGATCAACATTCATCATCAGGACGTGAATAAGATCTAAGGTGAATTATCTGGTTTATATATACATGGAGAAAGTAGAAGGGGTTGTTTTCCATAAAGTTTTAAGAAATGGTGGCCGTTAATCCTGTGGGGTGAGTGGCCTCTGGACCTGAGTCGCTACCTGCAAGGGTTTTTTGATGCCTTTGATGTGAACTAAACAACAGCTTCAAAATACGGCTACTATTTTCGACCTGAATATTTAGAAGTGGCTTCAGTTTTTGAATTAATATAGCCTCTAAGATTTTCAGTTTATGGTGGTTACTTTATTTTTTTATAATTTTATTATTTGTAACCAGCATCTTTCGGGTTAATTTAACATTATGCTTGTCTTGCGTATGTTTTTTGGGGGCTCCGGCCATTAGGTGCATGGTGAGCCTTCTTGATAGGGATGTGGTAGTCATACCAATGTACGAGTGTTTCTGGGTTTCACAGTCCCCATTAGTACATGTATACTCGTACACCAGATTTCTTTCCTTTAAAGGTGAACTTTTGTCGTTTGATTTCTTTTTTAATAAACAGGCTACTCACAGATGGGCTTTTATAATAAGTGACCAGTGTTACTTTTTCATTCTCGTTCTTGCAGCTGATATTATTCCTTATAATGTATTTTTAATATTCTCTCATCAAGCTTGTGTTGCCCTGAATACTGGTTTTTATAATAAACTTTATTCACTATAGTTGGTCTATCTTCATTGATTTGCTTCACTCTTCTTACATGAAGGTATTGTTACATGAAGGATTTCATTTCCTTTAACTTTGTGATGTCATAATCATTTAACATAGATCAAAATAACAACCTACAATTTTAATAATGACGCTAGAATGTATTTACAAATACACCTAATTTTAAGGTAAAGCAGGCAGGAAATAGTAAATATCTCAATAACTTGACATGAATGGAAAAAAATTAGTATAATTTTCGGAACCAGCACCCCTAAATTAATAATATATATATATAAAGATTTCACATAAACACGTGAAATAACAATCAATGATCAAACCACAATATGGAAATGGGAAAACAAGACCGCTTGTTGCGGTTGAAAGATCTCAGTCTTGTTTTCCCATTTCTTATTGTGGTTTGATCATTGTTTGATATATATATATATATATATATATATATATATATATATTGTAAACAGGAAAACGATCCAAAAGGACAATATATATATACTAGCAAACGTACCCGTCTTTGACGGAATCAAAAATTCTATTATACTTGGTATTCCAAAATACCATTAGAAATTATAGAATAGTACAAAATGCCATTATTAGTAGTGTTAAGCAAATGCCTCTGTATACACTACATTAGCTGTCTGTCCTTCAGGTTCATGGAAGAACAAACAGTTGGAACCTCTGACTCTTGAGCAAGTAAACTACAGTTGACCATGTGAGGAAAACTTGGTCTCGCTAACTTGATTTCCTGCGTTAGATAAAGTTTCCCTTTCCGACTTAGTTAATGTCAATGCGAAATAGACTCTGAAAGGACTTTGCAATCGCTTTAACGGGGACAAATAGTGGCTCAGAATCAATGGTATGCGTGGTATACACACAGACTCCCCAATACCACACCCATGTCCGCCTCTATGGCATATCTGTGCAGAGCACAATTTCAGAGTCGTGTCCCGTTGCACAGTTTTGGGGCACTCTCGTTTCGTAACATGAAATTTGTTACTGCTACTAAATTGCAGCATGATTGGTGCTCCTACTTTAAGTTTTTACTCATGAGCAGACATTCCAGGAGAAATAAATTCAGAGTCAAGAAATTCAGTTAGATAATGAACTACTTCCTCATTACTTATCACTGTCTTTACTGACTATCAAGTTCTTTCCTCGATATGATATAGCGTAAGAACTTGTTTGTTGATTTTTCCTGCCTGTTCATATTAATGGCTGAGAATTTCTCGTTTACAGCACTATTTATTCTTAATAGACAGTACATCTTCAACTCTGGGAAACACCTTTTCAATGATGTCAAATTCGCAATATATTCATATGCTCCAATGAAATTAAAATCAACTAACAATACCTACTTGCCACACCTGTGTATTTTCGAAACAAACTTGTCTGTGAAATTAGGAAAATACAGCTTAAAGTCCCATAACTTCGTTTCTATACTTTATTATCAATCTATTTAGAGCCTATATTTTAAGTTAGGCATACACAAATCTAGTGTCAAAGTTTCATCTCACAATGTATTATGGTGGCTGAGTTTACTTGTGACAAACGTTTTTGCTTTAAACGTCCATAACTTCACTTCTACGTTGAATTTCCAATCAATTCAGAGCCTATATTTTAAGTTAGACGTACACAAATCTACTGTAAAAGTTTCAGCTTGATATGTCTTATAGTGGCAGAGTTTACTTGTGACAAAATTTTGCCGACAAACCGACAGACATTTTTCTAAGGGTGGATTCGGTTTCTCCAATGTATGAAACATAAAGAAAACTTGAAATGAGTCAGTTCTAAGCAATGTACAGACAAAATCATTCTTTTATTTATATAGATATATTTATATGTATATATATATATTAACGAAATTAAAGTTTATCAGTCAGTCAGTACTCTTGTCAGTTTTTCATGTTCAAATTAAACTCTCATTGCCTTTTCTTTGTAAAATAATTTTTAATGTAATACTTAGTTTTTCTGTTTCAAAATTCTATACTTCTGTAAGTTCTTTCACTATCCTATTGTCAAAATTTCTCTTGTAATTTCTTATTTGTAACTAATTGCATTTTTTTATGTATGTTTTGATTTTTAAATGATCGAATTATTCCTTATATTTCGATCTTTTATCAATAGTTTTATAATTGAATAAAAATAATTAAACACTTAATATATAATTATATTACTTATATAATAACTTACTTATTATATAACTTAGCGAAACCAAGTTTTCCTCATGCGGTCAACTGTAGTTTACTTGCTCAATAGTCAGAGGTTTCAACTGATTGTTCTTAGATGAACCTGAAGGACAGACAGCTAATGTGGTGTATACAGAGCATTTGTTTAACACAGTACTAATAATGATATTTTCTACTATTCTATAATTTCTAATTATAGTATTAGTAATATACTATAATTGATATTTTGGAATACCTAGTATAATAGAATTTTTGATTCCGTCAAAGACGGGTACGTTTGCTAGTATATATATAAAATGATCAAACCACAATAAGAAAATGGGAAAACAAGACTAAGATTGTGATTCATCGTGAAATGTTTGTTGTCCTTTTGGATCGTTTTCCTGTTTACAATATACATATATATATATATATATATATATATATATATATATCAGTTGGGTTTTTGACTCTGACGAAGACCGCTTGTTACGATTGAGAGATCTTAGTCTTGTTTTCCCATTTTCTTATTGTGGTTTGATCATTGATTGTTATTTCATGTGTTTATATGAAATCTTTATAATATATATATATATATATAATATATAGTTCAATATAAACAAAGAAACATAGATAAATCAGAAGAACACACTTACAGTCTCTAATTTTCGGTTTGAACCGTCTTCAGGAGAGATAAGAGAGGGAAACCAAGCGCACTGGATCAGAGACGGTTGGAGACTCTTTCTGTCTCCAACCGTCTCTGATCCAGTGCGCTTGGTTTCCCTCTCTTATCTCTCCTGAAGACGGTTCAAACCGAAAATTAGAGACTGTAAGTGTGTTCTTCTGATTTCTCTATGTTTCTTTGTTTATATTGAACTATATTTGTCCGTTTTGGATCGTATTTCCAACGAAAAAAAGTGTATATATAATATATATATATGCAAAAAGGTGATTCCATATATTTACCCTGACCAAACTCCGAGAAAAAGAAAAAGTGTTTTGTGAATATTTTGTGGTCAAGAAAACAGTACCATATATATATATATATATTAGTTGTTCTCTTAAGTCAAGAGCGTTGTTGGTGAAGTGTAGTTTCTTTTTAAGTGAAGTAACCTCTTTCAGTTATCTCTCCTTTACTCTTTCTTTATAATGTCTCGCTCATTCTGTCTTTTCCTTTTATATTTCTGTTATTTGTATTAATTTTTTGTATTTTATTTTTTTTTTGTAGTTAATTGATAAAGAACTGGAGCGTAGAAAGAATGAAGAGCGTGTTTCAAGCGGTTCCAGTTCACCCAATGGCGATCCTTTAGCCTCCATATGCCCCAAGCGTGAAGAAGGCGCCTTGGCCAACCTTTGCATCATTCTGGCAGTTGCTGTCTTTGTTTATGCTGTTAAATATGTTATATCAACCACTTATATTGATAAGCAAGATTCATTGTAAAGAAGAAGAAAAGGAAAAAAGAAACATGTATTCGACAATTTAAAAATAAAAAATCAAAAAAAAAAATTCATTCCTTATTCGCTTCAAACCAAAATTTCAATAAAAAAAAAAAAAGAAATATGTTCGAACAAATAAACCAAATTTATTAAAATTTGTTTTTTTTTGTTCCTTTTAAAAAAAAATTGGAGTGGCCTACACTCAACTTAACTATAAGTAAACATAATATCAAACTTCTTGAGTATGTAATAATATAATGTCCCATTCAGAAATATTATAAATATTTAAATAAAAAATGTTTATTAGTGTAAAAAATCTGGAGTGGCCTACACTCAACTTTACTATAAGTAAACATAATATCAAACTTCTTAGGTATATAATATATAATGTCTCATTTAATAATCATATAAATATCTAAATGAAGCTTTTTATTAGTCTTAAAAAATCTGGAGTGGCCTACACTCAACTTAACTATGAGTAAACGTTATATCAAACTTCTTAGGTATATAATATATAATGTCTCATTTAGACATCATAGAAATGTCTAAATTAAGCTTTTTATTAGTCTAAAAACATCTGGAGTGGCCTACACTCAAAGTAACTATGAGTAAACGTTATATCTAACTTCTTAGGTATATAATATATAATGTCTCATTTAGACATCATAGAAATGTCTCAATGAAGCTTTTTATTAGTCTAAAAATATCTGGAGTGGCCTACACTCAAATTAACAATGAGTAAACGTAATATCAAACTTTTTAGCTTATAATATATAATGTCCAATTTAGATATAAAAAGAATATCTAAATAAAGATGTTTATTAGTCTAAAAAAATGTGTAGTGGCCAAAAACTCAACTTTTTTAGAAGTAACCGTCATTTCTACTTATGTTTATATGAATTAAACACCACAATAAACAAATATAAATTAATTAAAATGCTCTATGGCCTTTCGTTACATCATCAGAGAGCTAAATGCACCAAACAAAAAATATAATAACAAGTTAACCTGGTTGATTAATTATATTAATTTATATTTGTTTATTGTGGTGTTTAATATATATATTATATCAAGAGTTATTGTTGATTATTAATTTTTATGGGTATATATAATATACCCATTATAAGAATAATATAAACATTATTCGGTTTCATGATTCACAAAAAATATAGAATAAATTCATACCCACTAAAAAATTTTTTTTAGAACAATGTTTTTACTAAATGTTTTTCACGGAACTCCAGACAGTCCGTTAAGGAGTTAGTAGTTTAGGAGGAAAAACATTTTTTTAACCAAAAACACATTTTGAACAACAAAAGTGACTTCATGACATCAATAAGAATAATAAACACGTTTTCTTCTTGGAATTTGGTCAGGGTTAATATATGGAATCCCCTTTTCGTCAACGTTTCGTTTTTATTTTAAGACATCCTCAGGGCTATAAACTAACAAAAAGAATGGAGATTCGTCATATCTACTTTACAATCATCATAAAAAATTCAAAAAACTTACTTACTCAAGGCTAGCTTCTAATACCGAATCAACAAAGCCGTTATCTGTCATTGCATGTGCTGCTACCCGGCGACATTTATTGAAAACACTGTTTTTTATATTAGAATTAATCCATGGCAATGCAAACTAAGATAACATTGGAACATTAGCTATTTATAATGGAACTATAAATCATACTTAAATTATCAGTATTCTATACGTAGGATATCAGTCTTAAAATAAAGACGAAACGTTGGCGAAAAGGTGATTCCGTATATTAACCGGCGTGACCAAATTCCAAGAAGAAAAAGTGTTTATTAGTAATTGTGATCAAGAAAACAATACCTTATAATAAGAACTATAGTGACTTTCCCGTCATGCATAATTCTTCCCAAACGATTGGGATCATCAACACCCTATATGTCAGAGTCAAGGCCCGTGAGAGGGTTTTCTATAGTTTATTATTAAAACCGACCCGCAGGCTGCAGAAGTTTTACACGCACCAATACTATATTTCCCACAATGCAAAGGTGACGCAGCGAGCGTTAAATTTATTTCATAATTTATCAGCAGTCTATAGCATAATAGGAAAAGTTAACTTTCAGATACCCTTCAAAAATGGCACAAAACGGAAGGCGGGCACTGAGAACCGGTGGTTTCAAATAAGGTGGGAGTCGAATTACCATGTTCACGGAGCTAGCTGGAAAACCTGTATGTCTAAATGAGAAAATATACTGATGCTACCTTGAATAATACCGCTTCAAACATTTAATGTTCATGTTATGGGGATTTATATATAAAGGAAATTTCTTTTGTGCTGTTGAAAATTAAAAATGACTGACAAAACCATAATAAAATATTCCTTCATTTATCCGATCATATTGCAATATATTTGTTAGGTTTTCAGTAGGTTAAATTTCGTTCACTACACTATATGTGGTCATTTTAAAAAAATTCAATAAACATTTGATCAGTTTGCTACATTTTTTATGTGGCCCTCCGTCGATTTTGACTTTGACACGCCTGATCTACACTATGGAGTCAATTTTTGTGTAAAATATCTATTTAATTCATGGGAGATCGTGCTCAATAGTGTCTACAAACAATAGTGATGGCAAACCTTTTCAGTTCGGCGTGTCAAAATTTTGAAAAATCGAAACCTAATATGTCGTGGGTTGTCACGCATCATAAAACTGACCTTTCAGTTCGATGTATCAACATTTTGAAAAATCGAAACCTAATTTTCGTGGGTTGTCAAGTATCGCAAAAGTGACCTTATCAGTTCGGCGTGTCAAAATTTTGAAAAATCGAAACTTAATTTTCGTGGGATGTTACGTATAACAAAAGTGACCTTTTCAGTTCGACGTGTCAAAATTGTGAAAAATCGAAACATAATTTTCGTGGGTTGTCAGGTATCACAAAAATGGCCTTATCAGTTCGGCGTGTCAAAATTTTGAAAAATCGAAACCTAATTTTTCGTGGGTTGTCACGCATCACAAAACTGACCTTTCAGTTCGACATGTCAAAATTGTGAAAAATCGAAACATAATTTTCGTGGGTTGTCACGCATTGCAAAAGTGACCTTTTCAGTTCAACGTGTCAGAATTTTGAAAAATCGAAACATAATTTTCATGGGTTGTCACATATCGCAAAAGTGACCTTATCAGTTCGGTTTGTCAAAATTTTGAAAAATCGAAACATAATTTCCGTGGGTTGTCACTTATCAAAAAAGTGGCCTTATCAATTCGGCGTGTCATAATTTTCTCAGTTACTATCTTGTAAGTTTCTCAGTTATCAGTCTTGTTTCATTTCATATGAAATTTTCTTAATTATGTCAAAAGGAACATCAAAATCATAGCAGCATTCTCTATGGACGTTTTAGTCAATGTTGCATTGTCAGTATACTAATTATTGTTGATACATTAGTCTTTAAAATTCAAAATTTCTTGTGCTAAAAGAGATTGAAAAGGGTTAAATCGGCAACACTGCAATTACGTATTACAGTGGAACCTCTACATACGAGCTACTCTACTTACGAGAAACTCGAGATACGAGAGGTCTTTCGAGCAAAAATCTTGCTCTACATACGAAAGAAAATCCAAGTTACGAGAATTTCCAGATGGTTCCGCTAGGTGGCCAAGTTACGAGAATTTCCAGATGGTCCCGCTAGATGGCCAAGTTACGAGAATTTCCAGATGCTCCCGCTAGATTTAAGCTCTTTTAATGACACTTGCCTTACACATTTCCGTAACATTTTGAAAGGGAGGCAGAGACAAACCTCCTTGGATAAGTTTTTCTTCAAAAGACCTATAGAAAGTGAAAGTGTTGAGATTCCAGCTAAAAGGGCAAAAGAAAGCGAAGAAAAGTAAAAACTGATACAGTAATGTTAAAAAGCAGAAAAAAGTGCATAAATAAATTAGTGCCGTAAAAAAAATTAGTTTTTCATAAAGTTAACTTTAATTTTAAGTGGAAGTGCTCATAATAAACTCGCATTTTTATTTCGTTAATAATTTATTTATCTTATTACTGTATTTTTATGTTCAGTCACTATTTGAATGTGTTTTTAGTAATCAGGAAGATGTGTTCATAGTTATTTAGGGTTAACGAATGATTTTGGGAGGCCGGGAACAAATTAATTGGTTTTCAGTTATTTCTTATGAGAAAAATTCGCTCTAGATACGAGAAATTCTAGATACGAGCACGATCCGGGAAGGAATTAATCTCGTATGTAGAGGTTCCACTGTATTTGACAGACAGAGACAAAGAGAATTTATGTTTCTTATAATCCATCTTGTTAATTTAAAAAAAGAAAAAAAGAAAAGGAAACACACATTGCGTTAATATTATATAATTTAGAGACACTGTTTAATCCAAAATGAATGACTGGCCTTGTTTAAAACAAAGATAGAAGATGTTTAATGAATGGCAGGACAGTCACGAGAATAATTTGCAAGAAACGTGACCTTGAAAGCGCATGAATGACCGACCTATCTCATTACAGCTGATGATTAATGCGTTTCAATCAGATGATAACAGCCTAGTCGCGAGAGACATTGACTGCGCATGTGTACAGGAGTACAATAATCATTTCACACATGATACACGTAACCGATTACCCTTCAGTAATTCTATACCATTATAAATCACTTTTTTATAAAACGATGTCGTTTTTTTTCTTCTTTTTTTTTAATGAATCATTAAATTTAATGAGAAATAAAAATCTGCTGTGTCATATATTTAGTGTTTTAATATTCAATTATGGGGTAGTAATGGAGTGATTAAGCGCCTCTAATAGCCTCTAGCACTCAAATCGACTTTCGGCCTTCGTGAGGTTATCATATTAACCTGCTATAAGCAGGGACAAACGAAAGAGGAGGAGAAGGTGATCAGGGGCTGGGCCTGACCACCTTCGTTTCACATCCTTCCTAATCCCCAAATCCTGTCCTTTTATCCCAGCCCTAATCAAAGGCGTTATGCGATCCATGCCGAAGGATGGATGATACAGGGGTTATTATATTACGAATAGAACCAGGTGACCCTCTTGAGTAAGTATTCTGCTGGAGCGGATAAACTACCACCGACAAAACTTTAGGGATTTTCCCCTGTATGATACTTAAGGAGAAGGAAGTCCGGAGACCATCCCCCGGAAGCGCAGAGGGTCCAAAAGCGCTAACTAGTATGAGCCAACCTCCCACAAGTGGACCTAAGGACCCGAAGAAGACCGTCCCAAAAAAAGGAGAAAGGAAGTTACTATCACCCGAATCGTAGGAAGCCTGAATGGGCATTATCAATGATGGTTTGTGCAGATTCTGCAAAGACGAAGAAACACCGTTACACCTGCTGACTGACTGTAAGGCAACTTTGCTGCACAGAAGTTAGTCCTTCGGGACATTCAACAAATCATAGCAAAACTTTTACCGCTGGAACCAGCAAAAGTGCTGAGCTTCTTGGAGGCGTTGAAGCTAACTGCTGAGGTTATTATATTACGAATGGAGCCTCAAGGTTACCAGGCGACTCTCTTGAGTAAATATCCAAACTTCGGTATACGGTGCTCTGCTGGAGCGGACAAAATACCACCGATAGAGCTTCCGGGATTTTCCCCTGTATGGATACTAAGGATAAAGATATCCGGAGACCATTCTCCGAAAGTGCAGAGGGTCTAAATGTGCTACTACTGGGAGCCAATCTCCCACATGTGCACTTAAGGACCCGAAGAAGGAGAAAGGAAGTTACTTTCTCCCGAACCCTAAAAGGGCATTATCAATGATGGTGCAAACTTCATACTGCCTTACAATAAGTGAATATCATCTTAAATTTAACTAAACTTAATTTAGCATTTAATTATCAAGATAATAGCTATCTAAACAAATTTAGTACTGCCTTACCTATAAATACTCAATTCAAAAAGGAATAAACACAAAAATAAAAAATTTGGAGTGGCCTACACACACTTTACTATAAGTAAATACATATAATAAACTCGTTAACTACCAACTTATATTTTGTTTGATTAGTCAAACACTTGTTCAAAAACAATCCATCACACCAAAGAATGCGAAAATGTGAATTTTTTTTTACATTTAACAATTTTATTCTTCTCATTGGAAATTTCAAAATTTTTTTTTAAATAAACCTCCAAATAACAATATTTATTATTTCTCTTAAAATATTTCTAAGTCAATATAAATAAATGTAAACAAATCCGACCAGTAGGGCAGGTGATTCATTATTCCAAAACAAAATTTCAATTTTTACTTTACTATAAGTAAAGTATAGTGATCGTGAAAAAAATCGATCTCGAGATTTTGACGGAATTACATGTTTTGAGGTACCAGAAGTCGTTTTATGACGTTTTTACGATGATGTCTGTGTGTGTGGTGGGTGGGTGCTGGGTGGTCTGTGTTAGCATTGCTTGTTACCACGCTACGGTCCAGAATCTTTGAGGATCAAGTTGATATTTTACACAAAAATGGGCCCCATTTAGACGAAGATCCTATTTGTTTGGGAAGAATTATGCATGATGGGAAGGTCACTTTTTTTGCCAAAAACCGTTTTTTTTAAAACATTTATTTCTCCTAACTGATAACCCTAGAGTTTTGAAATTTTTGACATTATCTTTGAAGTTACAAACAACAAACGAAAATTATTCAAATTTTTAAGACA